>SJYV01009798.1:1765804-1838951 GCA_006410875.1 Neotragus pygmaeus
GTATTGCTGAAGCCTGGCTTGGAGAATTTTGAGCAGTACTTTACTAGCGTGTGAGATGAATGTAATTGTGCAGTAATTTGAGCATTCTTTGGCATTGCCTTTCTTTGGGATTGGAATGAAAACTGACCTTTTCCAGTCCTGTGGCCACTGCTGAGTTTTCCAAATTTGCTGGCATATTGAGTGCAGCACTTTCACAGCATCATCTTTCAGGATTTGAAATAACTCTACTGGAAATCCATCACCTCCACTAGCAGCTTTGTTCGTAATGATGCTTTCTAAGGCCCACCTGACTTCACATTCCAGGATGTCTGGCTCTGCCAGTACCTGCCCTGACATCTCAGAGGCCAGGATGCTTCCTTGCGCATGCCCGGTGAGTCCCGTGTCTCCCAGCAGACCCGCCCTCCCTGTCCACAGAATCCTCTTCTTCCATCCACCATTCCTCATGCTTCCCTATACCTTACCCTTGTAATTAGCTCCTTTGTCAGTGAACCCTCCTACAGTGTCGACATCCTGACTGAAATCCTCACCTGTGGTCAAATAAGGTTAAGTATTGAATACTTTACAAAGGTCCATATAATCAAAACTGTGGTTTTTCCAGTAGTCATGTATGGATGTGAGAGTCAGACCATAAAGAAGGCTGTACACTGAAGAACTGATGCTTTCTAACTATGGTACTGGAGGAGATTCTTGAGAGTCCCTTGAACTGCTAGGAGATCAAACCATTCAGTCCTAAAGGAAATCAACTCTGAATGTTCATTGGATGGACTGATGCTGAAGCTGGAGCTCCAATACTTTGGCCACCTGATGCGAAGAGCTGATTCATTGGAAAAGACTCTAATCCTGGGAAAGACTGAAGGCAAAGGAAGAAGAGGGCAGCAGAGGATAAGATGGTTAGATAGCATCACTGACTCAGTGGACTCTGAGTGGACTCACTCAGAGCTCAATTTGCTCTCCTGAGCAAACTCCAGGAGATATTAAATGATGGGGGAGCCTGGCATGCTGCAGTCCATGGGGTCACAAAGAGTCAGACACAAACTAGCAATTGAACAACAACAACAACAATTCAATACTTTACTCCCCCATGGACTTTCGACCTTTGTGGATTCAAGGCCACATGGAGGATTCCCGTCTCACCTCCCAACTCTTGGGAAAATTCCACCCTGGGTTGTGATTATAAACACCAGCCACTGTTTGCTGGGGAAAAGTTGGGGTGGTACCAGCCACAGTCTGGTGCTATGCAAGATCTGGGAACAAAGGGAAAGAACCTCAATCAACCCAGATGGTAGCAGTCTCTGGGAAGTCTCCACAGAGGGTCTTATCCTCCCTGGAACCAAGAGGCATCACTTCAGCATCTGTGATTACAATGAACTGAAACTGCTCTGCATGTCCTGCCAGGCTCTGGGAACCCTTCTAAGCCTCAGAACTGTCTCTCCAACCAGTATCACTCACTGGCCAATCACTGGACAGTGGTACCTCCAGACCATAGACTTCTCTTCAGTCAGCCAATCTAGAATGAGGTCCACGCCTATGTCCCAACATGGAAGGCTATTCTCGATATAATTTTGTTATTGAGGTACAGTTGATTTACAATATCATATTAGTTTCAAGTGTACAGCAATTCAGCATTTTTACAGACCATACTCCATTAACATTCTTGATTATAATTTTGGCAGGGGAGTAAATTACAAAGAGTTTGTACAGTTTCATTTCATTTCTGCAAAATATAAACTATGCATATATGCTTGTGGATGCTCCTGGTAGGATCTGGGAAGAAAAGCACAAACTGTTAACTCCCCCCAAGAAAAACGGCTGAGAATTTTCATCTACGACTTTTTTAAGAAAAAGGTTTGTGGATTTTTTTTTTTTTTTTTTTTTTNGTGGGAAAGACGAGAGAATGGCCTGGGGCCTCCACTGTGACGGGGCCACAGCCCCCAGATAAGGATGGAGCCATCCAAGTGAAGGAGCCCGGGACACTCGGCCACTGCCTGGCAGTCTATCTGCATGGGGGTTGCCCCCCCGCACGGCATCTGAAACAGAAAGGGCACGAGGGGTGTTCCCTGGGTGACTGAAGATGAAGAGATCACAGCCCCCAAACACGAGCTGTGCCTTAGATCCCTTCTTGTGTGTCCTCTCGTTTGTGCCCATCTCACAAGAGAGGCAGCAGAGCTCTCGGCGCTAAGTTCCCCACTGTGAGGCAGAGCTGAGCCAACCCAGGGCTTCAAGAGGCCTCACGTGGATGTTTAACACGGTCATAAAGGGAAACCCCTGGTTTGCAACGTACAGCTTTACTAGAAATGAGTTTCCAGTTAATACTTACTATTCACCAGTCACCTGTTCTCATCCAGTCTCATTGCAACCCAGCCAGACCGTCCTGCAGATGACAGCACTGAGCAGAGCGGCTGCCTCTCCTGGGCTCACAGCAGCAGGAAGCAGAGCTGCAAGTCAGGTTAGGCCAGCCTGGCCCCGAAGGCCACGCTGCTTCTGCTCTGACCAGCGGCCTCGCGAGGAGATGGAGTTCCCCGCAAGCTCCCTCTGCCCTGGCACAGACTGCCTGCACCCGGGCTGGATCTTTTCCTGTGGTGCCACCCCAGAGACCCGGGAGAAACGGGGCTGACCCTGCCTTCTGTTACTGCAGTGCCCACCCAGCCGTGCCTCAGGAGAAGATGAGTTGTCACTTGGCCTTACTGGTTGCTTCCAACAAATCCCACAGAAGTGAAAGGAAAAAGAATTAGAAGATGAACGCGTACATAATGTGCTCTGGCAAGAATAAGGCCCTGAATCATCCATCAGTGTTGCCTACCATCCTAAAACTCAGAAAAACCATAGAAGACCTGCTGTTTGTTGTAGGAACCAAGAGATGCGGGGCAGCTGGCCTCTCTTCCCATCGTTCCTCCTGGGGGAGGATGGAGTCTCTCAAGGGTGGGAGTAGGGGAAAGCTATCCATGAGATAGCAGGAAGCCTCTGGTCCCCAACCCCCAGCTCATGGTGATACCCTTGGAGAACAGCAGGAAAAGAAGTGAAGAAGACAGAAGTCCCCTGCCTGGGCGGGGCGGAACCATGGGCCAGCAGCGACTGACTCATAGGTGATGTTGGTGGATGGTTTGCAGTGAGCCAGGCAAGCCCAGGGCCCAACCTCCAGCAGGGACTCAATCCAACAAGGCTGTAGGAGCACACAGCCAGCAGGGAAGGGGTCCCCAAGGTGGGTGAAGACAGAGGGATCAGGGGACAGCAGCAAGATTGAAGCCTGAGGCCAGATCAGGGTGAGGGGACTGCTGGATGCCGTGTTGCTAAGAGATCAGCTCTTGTCAGGAAGACTTGGTTCTCCTAGAGGCAGCAGTCATTCCTTCATTCATTCATTCATTCCACCAGTGTGTATGGAGCACCAAGCCCTCCAAGCCTGCTGGATGTGCTGGCACAGCAAAACAGACAGATACCCTGTCCATGGGGCTGAGGGACCCACACACCTGTGCAGAAGAGGAACACTCCAGGTGAGAACAGCCAGTGCAAACGCGCTGGGGTGAGAGTGGTTGAGATGCCCAACGACCAGAGTGAGAGAGCGGAGAGTGGAAAGTGAGCTCAGGGGGACACCTGGAGGCAGGCCCCATGAGGGCCTGCTGGTCATGCCAAGGACTCTGGCCTCTACTCTGAGTGACAAGGGGACCCCGGGAGGCTTTGTAGCCAAGAAGTAAATTGACAGGTGCATGTTCTAACAAGACCTCTTGGGCAGGTGTGGTGAGAGCATAAGACAGGAAAGCAGGGGGACAAACTGCAGCAAAGCAGAGAGGAAGCTGCTGCCGTGTGTCCTAATATCTAACCATGGGGTGGAGGTGACCTGGAGAGAAAACACACAACTCACCCTTCAAAGCTGCTGTAAAAGGGAAAACAGAAATGGAGTCAGAGCTGGAGGCGGAAATGAGCCGACAGGCAACTTTCTACGATGGGAGCACATGTGGACACTGATGAGAAAGAAGAAACGGAAAAGTAAGGCCATAGAGGAAACTGCCAGCACAGCACAGAGAAAGGAAAATAGCAGAAGATATGGCTCAGAACAGATGGGACTTAAGGTCAAGTTCTCATGTAAAACGTGTCCTCAGCCAAGGGCACAATAGCCCATCTTCCCACTGGCCCAGTAGTGTCCTCTCTGCCTGTGCAGTCCTGTTCCACTCTGTGCCTCTGCTGAGCGGGCCAGGGGCTGGGTGAGGGCTGAACATTCTATTCTGACAGCTGGGCTTCCTGGTGAGAAAGGGAGTGAGTGGGTGAGACGGAGGATCAAGCGGGGCCTGGGCAGAGAGGCAGGGAGGGACGATGGATGGAGTGGAAGAGGAACAGTTGGGAGGGTGTCAGGCCAGGTGGAGACTGCACTTGAGGTCCAAGGTCATGAATCCAAAGCCAGCTGGGCATCGAAAGCTGCAGTTGTCTTCAGGGCAGTGAGGCATGTGCAGACACGGACTAGGAGGGAATTGGGTCTAAGGAGGGTGACGTGTCTGATGACGTGGGAGAGGGCAAGGGACCCAGTAGGGGGTGCAGGGGAGCAAATGACCAGTGGTGGGATCCAAGCTGAGTTGGATGGACTGTCAGACTATGAGGGACAACAAGGATCACTGGGTTCCAGGGGATTCTGGTGACTGAAGAAGGGAGGGGTTCGGGGCACTAGGAGGAGGGAGCACAGGTGCTGGGGGTGGTGCCCAGAGGGGCTTCTGGGATCTGACAGCATGAAGGGTGAAAAGGTACTGACACCAGATCCATGGCAATTGAGTGAGTCCGTGAGAATGTGGAGGGGGAGACTGGGGCAGGGGGGAAGGTCACAGTCCTGAGACTGTCTCTTATACACATCTCCTGGAGAATCCCATGGACNTGAGAATGTGGAGGGGGAGACTGGGGCGGGGGGGAAGGTCACAGTCCTGAGAATCTGAAACAGAGAGACGGGCTGGAGAGCAAGCCAGTCAGACTGGCAATGCAATATCCAGGAAAGGAAGGAGAATGCCCACGACCGGCCAATGAGCCCAGCACTGGTCTAGAACAGTGGCCCCAGCCCCTCGCAGCAGTCTGAGCCCCATACAACCCACCACTTGTCCCTTCTCCGTCTTCACTTCCATCCATGTTCCCCTCTCCTGTTCACTCAGTTCCACCGCACAATCTCCCAGCCATCCTTCAAGGGGACCGGGCACAATCCCATCAGCAGGACACTGTACTTGCTGTTTGCTCTCGAGTAGACATCCTTCCCCAGATGTGCACATGGCTCACTCCCCACTCCCAGGCTTTACCAAATGCTAGGGGTGGCACGCCTGATAACCTGACTCCCTACTTAATGTTACCCAGCCCCCATCCTCTCTGTTCCCTGCCCCTTCCTTACTTGCTCTCACAGCATGGGTTGCCCTCTGAGATGTCATGAAATCTAGCTATCATCCCACTGACTGTCCCAACCCCCTCCTCCCACTAGAGTATAAGCTCCATGAAGGCAGGGACCTAGACTGTTCCAACTACTGCATCCCCAGCATTCAGGATGGTGCCTGGCATACACTAAGGGCTTAATAAGTGTTTGGGGGATGAGTAGACACTTTGAAAAGCATCTCAGCTTCTTGGTTCTTAGTTGCTTCTTTGTAAACAGGAGACACCAAAAAAGGATGGAATCAATCAGAACATGTGGCATCATTCATCACAATGACCCCAAATCAAGGATCCAAGTGAAGGTGGGAGAGAGGGTGGGCTGTCCACACAGGTGGGGGGTAGTCTTCCTGACCAATGTTTCCAGCTTTCAGAGACAGACCAAGCAGTGTCCCTCTGTATTGTTCGTATTGACCCCACTGACCTCCAGCTTGGGCCAAAACCCCAGAATCAACAAGCAGTGAGTGTGTGACCCCCACACTGAAACCCACTGAGCTTATGGTCCAGCCAACAGCTGACATTTGGGGTCAAGTTAACCAACTTGACTTTCAACTATATTCCCCTCGAGTACATTATTGAGGAGCTAATTGTGAAAATGAAGCCGCACACTGTACATTTCTGAGTTGGTCTGGGACTCGGGAGATTTGGCCTGTCTGTAACTTTAATTTTCAACTAATTCCTAAAGCTGGAGGAGATTTGCAACACAGGTTGATGGATCATCTCCAAGTCTCAAAAGTCTTATGAAGAGTTTCGAGTGCATCTGGGGAAAGTCTTGTCGCAAAACTGAGCTTCCAGGGGTCGTTCCCGCCTTGGAAGATGCAGAGACCATTCAGGCATCATGTCTCCACACGTGTGCAGAGCCATCTGCACAGGCACAAGCCACTACCCCAGTGACAGATGAAAAGAAAGCAAGGGCTTGGTTAGTNCGTGGCCGGCAGCACTGCTGCTGTGGGAGGGACACACGGGCACACGGACGCGAGGGAGCCTCGGCCGTGCGCTCACCACTCCGGTGGCAGCGGGGCGCCAGGGTCACGTTCTCTGCTGCTGAGGGCTCTCCCGGGCCGACCTCCAGAGACCCGCTGACCCTCCACTCCCGGGGCGTGGGTTCCGTGCCCCCGAAGGACCTGGCCGGCCTGTACTCACCCCGAAGCTCAGCAGGAGCAAGTCCTGACTGTAGTGGAATCCAGCCTCTGCGTTCCCACCACGCTGCCCCGTCCCACGAGTGCAGGAGGAAGCGAGCACACACACAGTGCGGTTCGTTGTGCAACGTCACACGGGGCATGAGGAGACACACTCACACCCGCAGCAGCGCCCGTTCCTGAGGGTCTGGGGAAACTTCTTGAGGGTGGATGAGCTGGAGAGAGCGAGCCTGGGGGCTGCCACGTGGTGGTCCCTGCCANGAAAAGAAAGCAAGGGCTTGGTTAGTAATGCTCAAGATGCTTCTGAGGAATGCTGGATTTCTGGCAGAGCTCAACAGGATGACAACTCATGGGTGACACAGAGAAAGCCTCTCCAGGCAAAGGCTGCCGGGAGCAGTGCCCACCACATCCCCAGCTCCCTGGCCCTTCCAGAACAATCAGTAGATCCACTTGTCTCTCTAGAAGACCCATTTTCCTGCAACTGTTTGTTTTTTTAATACTTTTTCGCTGTGCTGGGTCTTCTTTGCTACGTGTGGGTTTTCTCTGGTTGTGGCAAGCACAGGCTACTCTCTAGTGGCAAGGCTCAGGCTTCTCATTGTGGTGGCTTCACTTGTTGTGGAATACAGGCTCTAGAGGGTAGGCTTCAGTAGTTGTGTAAATGGGCTTAGTTGCCCCATGTCAGGTGGGATCCTCCCAGAACAGGGATAGAACCTGTGTCCCCTAAATTGGCAGGTGGATTCTTAACCACTGGATCACCAGGGAAGTCCCATTCCTGAAACTCTTAATTTACTAATTCCATCAAGTATTAAACTTTTAATTGCATTTTGTTTTTCAAATGACCCCCACTGTGACTAGTTAGTGTTTGTCTCACTTGAGCAATTACTTGGACTCTAGCAATTGCAGTGGTTTATTTTACCTTGGAGTGACTCTCGTCCCTTTTTCCACACTCAAAAATTTCTCCTTGTCATAATAATTAATAGGTTCTCTTCCTGCAGCGATTATATTCAGATTATCTTAATAAAGCACAGCTCTGAGTGCCATCCAGCCAAGTCTTATCCCACTAGGCCAGAAAGACTCCACTTTCCCTGCACACAAAAAAAGAAATTCTCTGCCTCCCAGGCTCCCAGATAGACTGTACAATTATGACCAGGAGCATTCCCTGCTCTCAGGATGACTTAGCTTGGAATTCACTAACTGATTAAATGGAATTAATTGGAGAGAAGGGGTGAGAAAACCAGAAAGTCATATAGCAATAGAAATTCCAGGATTTTTACAGACTCTACCCAGGGCAGAAGAGCTGTGCTCCTAGGGAGGCATTAATCTCGGGTGGGTGCCATTTGAACATGTCTCTTGTATGGCTGACACCTCACCACTGTGCCCACTCAGCCAGTGGAGAATTTGCACTTATCAGCTTCACTATCTAATCCTCATCACCTCTGAGAAATGAGACAGCAACAAGAAACCCAGGAAACAGGAGAAAATGATGCTTCAAAGAGCTTCAACACAATCTCTCTGGGGACAAAAGCCAGTTGGATGACAACTTTCAGGAAGACCCAAGCCTCAGGACGCCTGGTGAGAGAAGCAAGCAGAGGGAGGCTGCTGGAAGGGAGGAGATGGAACAGGGAAGAGAGAAGGAAAAACTAGATGGAAGAGAGNTGCTTTTGAACTGTGGTGTTGTAGAAGACTCTTGAGAGTCCCTTGGACTGCAAGGAGATCCAACCAGTCCATCCTAAAGGAGATTAGTCCTGGGTGTTCATTGGAAGGATTGATGTTGAAGCTGAAACTCCAATACTTTGGCCACCTCATGCGAAAAGTTGACTTATTGGAAAAGACTCTGATGCTGGGAGGGATTGGGGGCAGGAGGAGAAGGGGATAACAGAGGATGAGATGGCTGGATGGCATCACCAACTAGATGGACATGAGTTTGAGTGAACTCTGGGAGTTGGTGATGGATAGGGAGGACTGGCATGCTGTGATTCATGGGGTCGCAAAGAGTCGGGCACAACCGAGCGACTGAACTGAACTGAACGGAGTACCTACAATGTATGAAAGACAGTACAAGCCCTAGCCTGAGGTGCTTCACACGTTGAGTCGGCCACAAATGCATCTTATGCATGTAACAAAGACATCAGCTTATGAAGAGAAATCAATTAGGGACCTACCTTGGAGAGTAAATGTGCTCTTAACCTCTCATCTGTAGGATGGACCCTGGGTTCACTCCAGATCTAGCCACATTCTTGGCATCAGCTCCATACCTTATGTTTGAAAGACTACTGGATGTTCAGGAATGTAAGCCACAGGACAGAGGTGGTGAACTAACCAATCTGAGAAAATAAACCGGGAACTTAACACCCCCCAGTAGACGGACAGACTGAAATTTCAGGAAGGTTACATCAACTGGAATAGTTACTTTAGCATCTCTTACAACTGTTATTTCTGGGTAAATGTGGCCAACACATATTGAAACAGTCCCCAGCGGATTTAGTGAGATAAATCTATTGGTTGGCTGCCAAAAATAAGACTTGGTGACAATGCTTACAAAGAGGATTACAGAACCTCCCATCAGTCTCAGAAAGGGCTGGTGCCAAGTAGCAGGCTGGCCCCATTCCCAGCTTTACAACTCCTTGCAGGAAAAGGACTGGATACTTGCTATTAACTAAAATGAACTACTATATCAAATTAAAAGCTCTGCCTCAGCCCTATGGGATTTCTCCAGGACTCATTTCTGAGAGAAGTGTCTGGTCAGTTTGTTTAGTAGTCAAACGAGTCTCAAGTCCACTTCAGATGGGGTAAGAATTAATTAGTTGCTGTTCAGTTGCCAATGTGCATAACTTGTAAAGATGTCTACAAACACAGTGATTCTTCAACCTCTTTAGTCTCTCCATAAAGTCCACATACACGTTTTAAAATTTTAACTGAAGTTGTAGGCACGATAGAAACTGGTGAGAACTTTTCTAGTAATTAATGAGGATACTGTTCTCTCACAGTAGACTTAAACTATCCAGGAAAATTTCAAATTTTTAAACATGCTAGCAACTAAGAATAATTCATGGTGTATAACTTTATAATGCCATCAACCTAAAGTCGAATAACAATACTTAAAAAAAACAACAACTGACTGGACTCATACAGAGCCTTACACACAGATGTGTAAGGAAACTGTTGAATGGATACTTATATATTCTGATTATAAGATTTACCTCTATGCCACTATGGAGAACAGTGTGGAGATACCTTAAAAAACTGGAAATAGAACTGCCTTATGACCCAGCAATCCAACTGCTGGGCATACACACTGAGGAAACAAGAATTGAAAGAGACACGTGTACCCCAATGTTCATCGCAGTACTGTTTATAATAGCCAGGACATGGAAGCAACATAGAAGTCCATCAGCAAATGAATGGATANGCTTAATATCAAGCAACACTAAGTAACAAAGGACTTGCGGTCCTTTAAGAGCTTCCAAGAAGAGTGGAAGCAAAGAGAGTGAGAGATGGGAGCAACTGCCAGGTTGCTGGCTGAAGACTGAGCTGGCCGTCACCTGACCCCGAGCAGAACCCAGGATGGGCTCCTCAGATGACGCTCCCTGCACCAATGCCAAAGGTGCCCGAGCTCCAACCCAGGGTGCACCTCAGCCTCTGTTCCCCTCCCTCCACAGCTGGCGACCTCTCAATGTCAGGCTTAAGGGCACAGGCTCTGGGAGGTTGTTGGAAAAGCTTCAGTCTGCCAGAGAACCTGCTGGGAGGCTGTAGGGGACGGTGGGAAGGGGAGGAGGTTTTCTAGAAGGCCTGTGAGCACAGCGCTGCCAACCAGCCCTGCTCCAGCTGCCCTGGACCTCTCATGGGTAGGCGGAGGCCTGGGACTGAATCCGGAAGCAAGGAAACAGCACTCCCTTTCTTGGAATCACAACTTCAGCCAAAATGTCTGCAGGAACAAGATGGGAAACAAGGATTCTGCCCACAGCCCAGCCGTATCGAGGGGCCAGAGGAGCCCTGAGGGGTGAGGTGAGGCAGCAAGAGAAGCATTTGCTCTGGAGCCATTTTGGAGACTGGAGCCTCAGGCTTGATGGGTGGGCAGAAGGAAGGACAAAGCCCTGGGGATCCGTGACAGATATCCTTTCTGCCCTAAGCCAGATCAGTGGGCATGTGGGGGTCAGGGGCAGGGGGCTTCCAGGGGAAACGAGGCTAAGCATGGTCTCCTGTGGAGTGGAGAGCAATCACCGTGANTTTCTGCCCTAAGCCAGATCAGTGGGCATGTGGGGGTCAGGGGCAGAGGGCTTCCAGGGGAAACGAGGCTAAGCATGGTCTCCTGTGGAGTGGAGAGCAATCACCGTGAGAAACACAGCCCTGCCTCCAGCTGCAAGCAATAGAGCTTAATCCTTAAGACCACCCCTAAACCATCCTAGACAGACACTTTCAAATCCTAAAAACTCTTCAGATAAAGGAACCAACAACTCAGAGTCATCCAATCTAGTAGCCTTTAGAAGCTTCCAGCTCCTCATCCGGAAGGTAACATGTGATCTCAACCTCTTGGTCCATCCATGGAGTGTAGGCTTTGGCCAAATCCCCAAAGGCAAACGACAGATGCTACCAAGGTGCCTGTGAGCATCAGTCAGGACAGTCCAGGCCTCAGTGTTTAGCACATGAAACAGACTGGGTCGCTCTCCTGGTCTTCTCTGAAAATCAAGCTGGATGTAGAATATCAATATTGTCTCAATTTTCCTTTATCTGCGAGGAGACGTCAGCAAACCTTTCTGCCAAGGATTGTACAAGGACCATTAAAAGGAAAATGTCCATGGTAATTGTGTCTTTCTGCATATTTCTTCACTCCAATATTCTATAACATAATAATGTTTCACATTTCTACAGAACTGTCTTTTCAGCATGTTTTCGCATTATGCTTAATTTCATAAGAGTTTCTCAGCCCCGCATAACGACACAGTTCAATGCAAAATCAGATATAAATCTAGCTTAAGAGACTCTCAACAAGAATTTCATTTAAAACTGTAAATGTTAAAAGATTCTAGCTCTGATTTATGTTATGTTGTGTGTGTTTCAAAGAGCGAGCTTCACTGGCCCTCTTAAACAATAGATACACATGAAATCCGGGCTTTCGTGGGTCTAACCTGACCTATCACGCAGGCAAGAGGGCAGACAGGCCAGACTGCGGTCAAAACACCAGTTCCCAGCCCAGCTGGGGCCACATGCGTGAAACGAGAGGCGTATCTGACTCCATCACCCGTGCTGGCTCAGGGGCCACTTTTAAGGAGTAGTTTTTCAGCATCCTCTCATCTCTCTGTTCCTCCAAACACTGGGGCACCACATAAGGGCCCTCGTGTCTCTGCTCCCACTTGGCCCCATCTTTAGAAAATACAGAGAGAAATGGAAGAAGAAGCAGAGAGTCCTGAGGATGGTTTTCACCTGCATGCTACCGGCTGTGTTCATGACCCTGCACGATAAACTCCAGTTCCTATTCACAAATAGCTCTGGGAGATTGGCAAACCGACAGTCCCGAATGCTGTTTGAAATGCACAGGTCCAAGTCTTCTGGAGCTGTGAGCTGCAAATTCTCCATGGAATGAATGAACCTGGGGAAGGCATTCACATCCATTGTCTCAGCACATTTAAGACAATTTTAGAATGCAGCTTATTTACATACTGGGCTCTAATGACTCCGAAGCAACTATCATAGGCTGTCATGTAAAACTGCATCCAGGCAATTTTATTGCAGCCTATCGCACACATGTTGAGTTTAGACGACTTGTAATCCACAAATTATTTACACTGCACAAACATCTCTGTGGCCCTGGCATTATGCTGGAGACAAGAGACAACATAGCAGCAGTAGATTAAATTGAAATATGCTGGAGGCTTCTGAAACTTTAAACTCTATTCCAAAATGCTAAAAGTCAAAAGACTCCCAGTTAGCATTTTGGAACTCACCAAGTCTAAAATTTCACTTGAAAGGCGGCGCTATTGTGAGTTGCAACCCCAAAAAGAGTAAGCCACCACTTTGTAACTGTAAAATCCATTTATTTTAGGAAGATTGAGGGATCCAAACCCTCTGATAGCACTTAACATATTAAAAAATATGCACTGCAAAGCTCTAAAAGTTCCTGAATTCCTCCAAAAGAAATATTTTTGCCACTTCTAATGGACTCCACCCAACTCCAGGCAGGAACTGTGGGATACACGCCCCCAGAAATAAAGCAATTGAAATGACTTGACTATATGTCTTTCCAGGAAAGTAAATTATATATAGGTCTGTACTCACACCCCCCACTCCCCTATAGGTTACCCATTTTTCCTCCCACACTCTGCAGCCCACAGAGATGAAGAGAAAATTATCAAGTGGGCTTAAGCACTTGGATACCTAATTGCAATAAATCTCAGAGCCTCATCTTTCCATCTTTCAGAACTTTGGTTTCAGACTTTAAAGCGAGTCCCATTAGCCAAGTTGACACATGCCAATTAGCTTCATGAGTTTCACAGAATAAAACACCCCTTGAGATAAGTCACCCCACATACCTGCACGATTTCCACATAGCCCCACTGGTTTTTCAGTATTTCAATAAAATTAGGCATTTACATGACAATGTAGATGGGCTTCCCAGGTGGCATTAGTGACAAAGAACCCTCCTGTCAGTACAGGAAATGTAAGAGACGCAGGTTCAGTCTCTGGGTCGGGAAGATCCCCTAGAGGAAGGCATGGCAACCCACTCCAGTATTCTTGCCCAGAGAATCCCATGGACATAGGGTCACAAAGAGTTGGACACAACTAAAGCGACTTAGCATGCAGATGTTTAGAAAGTGCCCTTTGTTTTAATTCATTGTCCTCAAAGATATCAGAAAGGACACTGGACTTCATTAAGGACAAAACAAGGGTCTCCAATAAGAACAATGCCCCCATTTTTGTCTCTTTTGCCACTTGAAATGCAGGGGATGCCTGAATGTTTATGTCTTTACAACAGAAGCAGAGCTTCCTGTAACTATGCTTGATGATGATGAAGGTGATGATGATGGAGGAGGAAGAAGAGGGAGAAGGAGAAGAAACCAAAATGCCATGCTCCAAGAATATATTAAATGGTACAATTCAAACTTTATCCACTTACAAAGTATACTGCTTGGTAACTCTGCTCCTAACACATGACCATCCAAAGTGGTTTGCTATGATCCATGTGGAACTGCATATATAAACATTTTTACTTTTTATATAAATGGGTTCATATAATACCTATATTGTTATAAAACTAGTTTTTCAAAAGAACTGTAAACAAATAATGAACTCAAATATATGCATGTTTAAGTATCTGGGAGGGAAGTGTACTGATGTCTGCAACATTCTCTGAAATGAATCAAAACATTAAGATGAGTGATGAATGGATGGATGAGTAGACGGATGAGTGGATGAAGGTACAGACGAGTGGATAGATGGATGGATGGATGGATAGACAGATGGATGAGTGGATGGATGGATGAGCGTATGGATGGATAGATGTTGAGCGGATGAATGGATGGATGAGTGGGTAGATGGATAGGTGGATGAGTGTATGGATGGATGGATATTGGGTGGATGAATGGATAGATGAGTGGGTAGATAGATGGGTAGATGTATGGGTGGATGGATGGATGTGTGGATGGATGGATAGATGTGTGGGCAGATGGATGGATGGATGGATGGGTGGTTAAGTGGATGGATGGGTGGATGGATGGATGGATGGATACATGGATCGATGAGTAGATGAATGGATGGATGAGTGACTGCATAGATGGACAAGTGGCTGAATGGATGGATAGGTGGATGGATGGATGAATATGAGATAAAGAATAAAATGTTAATTGTGGAAGCTAGCTGGTGGGCATACAGGTTTCACCACAATATTATTTCAACTTTGTTATTGTGGTCCAGTCATTAAGTTGTATCTGATTCTTTGCGACCCCATGGACTGCAGCATGGCAGGTTTCTCTGTCCTTCACCATCTCCCAGAGCTTGCTCAAACTCATGTCCATTGAGTCAATGATGCCATCCAACCATCTCATCCTCTGTTACCCCCTTCTCCTCCTGCCTTCAATCTTTCCCAGCATCAGGGTCTTTTCCAATGAGTCAGCTCTTCACATCTGGTGGCCAAAGTATTAGAGCTTCGGCTTCAGCATCAGTCCTTCCAGTGAATACTCAGGGTTGATTTCTTTTAGGATTGACTGGTTTGATCTCTTTGCTGTCCAAGGGACTCTGAAGAGTCTTCTCCTTTTCAATTTTACTGTATATTTAAAATTTTTAGACTGAAATGGCAAAAAAACTGATTTTTTTCTTTAATAATATGACATGGATCTCTTTCCATGTCAATACATACAAATCTCTTTATCCTCTTTAATGATTGCACAATATTCCCTTGCATGGGTATACCAGGATTGGGTAATCAATCCTTCACTGATGAATATTCAGGTTACTTTATTTACAGTGACAATGCCAATGTGATTATCCATGTAAATATGTCTTTAAATACTTATGACAACTTTTCCACAGGATAAATTCCTAAATGTGGAATTGTTGACTCAAAGAATATATATAAATTTTTTAACTTTTGCTATATAATAATAACAACCGTTTCACATCTACTGTAAGTTTACTCTGTGCCCAAACTGTTGTAAGTACTTTTCATGGACTGTCTCTTACTCTTCTTAACAACCAAATCAAGTAGGTACTATGTAGCCTCACTTTATAATTGAGGAAACTGAGGCTTGAAGATATAAGATGACTTGTGCCAGGTCTGACAGCCAGCAAGTGGTATTCTGACTCCAGCTCTGACTCCAGAGCCTTTCACCATCATGCTTACAAATTATGGTCAAAAGCTTAAATCAATACACACACATTCCTACCAACAGTGTTTGAGAGTCACTGCTTTCCGAGGTTGTACTGTTTTCAAATTTATCTGAAATGTAAAGAAAACACTGTCCATATTTCCAGATACCATGAAGACAGATTTGAAGACCACAGAGAAAGCACAGACTGGATAAGGCAGGGAGCGGAAGCCTTGTTAATTAGACAAGGGCGCAAGAAGAAGCGCAACGTTCTGCCTCCGCATGGGATTCTCTCTGTGCTAGCCTCACTGCTCTCTGTAGCAGGGACCCTTTCCTAGCTCTGCGGTACCTGTCAAACTCTCAGACTTCTATATGTAATCTCCATAAATCCCCAAGCCACCTTCCTAAATGAACTGATGTAATCTCAAATATTCTGCCTCCGTTTTTCCTCATCAGCCAGTTGTAAGCGGAAAGGACGACGTGAGTATGTGTATCATCTCTCTTCTCATCATCCCTTCAATTAACTCAAATAGACTTTTAGACAAGGCTTGATGTGTGAGTGGGATCAACAACCTCAATGGGTTCTTTTGTTTTATTACCTAAAATATTATAAACAGTCCCATTACAAAACTAAGTCTTCCCATAGCAGGCTAAGTGCTCAGCTACTGAGGCGTGTCCAGCTCTTTCCAACCTCATGGACTGCAGCCCACCAGTCTCCTCTTTCCATGGAATTTTCCAGGCAAGAATACTAGAGCAGTTTGCCATTTCCCACTCCAGGGGATCTTCCCGACCTTGGAGTGGAACCTGTGTCTCTGGCGTCTCCTGCATTGTTACACATGTTCTTTACCACTACCCTCCACCTTAGAAGCTTCAATAGGCTAGACAGTACCAGCCCCAAACTTCCCAGGTCTCACCAAAACACAGCCTGGATACAATTAGCCTTAAGGACAGGAAAGCTATAGCCACTGAAATGAGCCCTTTGCAGACAGCAAGGCATCAGCCAAGCTGAAATCTAGCTGAATCTTGCAACACAACAAAATGGTAATAATACCTAATAATACACTGCATCACTGCTGTTGAAGGAACAAACACAAGGTAATGGATACTGGCTCAGAGAGTAGAAACATACGAACAACCAAAAAAATAATGAGTTTGGAAGAAAAGCTAAAGGAGAAAGAGAACAGCCTCAGATGAAGAGCCAATCATCTCAGACATTAGCAGAGAGGAAAAAGCACAGACCTCAAACCCAAAAGACCTGGGTCCCTGTCATGGCTTCACAACTGACTCACTGTATGATCTTGGGCAAGTTACGTATTTTGAGGAGTCTCAGCTACAGAACTGGAATAACAATTCCCACTTCATAGGTGATCAAAAAGCTAAGTGTTAAGCTGGGTGGAGTCCCTGGAAGATCACAGTCTCTCCACACATGGCAGCTGTTGGCACCAGGATAATACATGGTGAGCTTGCTGAGTCCTTGCTGAGAGGTTTTCACATAGAGCCTATGAGAATCTATCATATGCTCACATATTTTCTCTTTCTGTGTACTTATTGAGGAGGGAAAATATGAAGAATTTTAAACTTTCCAAAAATAATAGAGAAAAATATCATAAGTACCCACCTGCCAGGAAAGTAAGTTGGTTCAGCCACTCTGGAAACAATGTAGAAGTTCTTCAAAAAACTAAAAATAGAGTTGCCATATGATCCAGCAATCCCATTCCTGGACACATATCTGGACAAAACTCCAATTTGAAAAGATACATGTGTCCCTATGTTCAAGGCAGCGCTATACACAATAGCCAAGACATGGAAGCAACCTAAATGTCCATCAGCAGATGAACAAATAAAGAAGATGTAGTATACACATAAAGTGGAATATTATTCGGCCATAAAGAAGAATGAAATACTGCCATCTCTGCAGTAACATGGATGGACCTAGAGATGATCATACTAGTTCAGTTCAGTCGCTCAGTCGTGTCCGACTCTTTGCGACCCCATGAATCTCANAATACATGGTGAGCTTGCTGAGTCCTTGCTGAGAGGTTTTCACATAGAGCCTATGAGAATCTATCATATGCTCACATATTTTCTCTTTCTGTGTACTTATTGAGGAGGGAAAATATGAAGAATTTTAAACTTTCCAAAAATAATAGAGAAAAATATCATAAGTACCCACCTGCCAGGAAAGTAAGTTGGTTCAGCCACTCTGGAAACAATGTAGAAGTTCTTCAAAAAACTAAAAATAGAGTTGCCATATGATCCAGCAATCCCATTCCTGGACACATATCTGGACAAAACTCCAATTTGAAAAGATACATGTGTCCCTATGTTCAAGGCAGCGCTATTCACAATAGCCAAGACATGGAAGCAACCTAAATGTCCATCAGCAGATGAACAAATAAAGAAGATGTAGTATACACATAAAGTGGAATATTATTCGGCCATAAAGAAGAATGAAATACTGCCATCTCTGCAGTAACATGGATGGACCTAGAGATGATCATACTAGTTCAGTTCAGTCGCTCAGTCGTGTCCGACTCTTTGCGACCCCATGAATCTCACGCAGCACACCAGGCCTCCCTGTCCATCACCAACTCCTGGAGTTCACTCAGACTCATGTCCATCGAGTCCGTGATGCCATCCAGCCATCTCATCCTCTGTCGTCCCCTTCTCCTCCTGTCCCCAATCCCTCCCAGCATCAGAGTCTTTTCCAGTGAGTCAATTCTTCGCATGAGGTGGCCAAAGTACTGGAATTTCAGCTTTAGCATCATTCCTTCCAAAGAAATCCAAGGACTGATCTCCTTCAGAATGGACTGGTTGGATCATACTAAGTAAGTCAGAAATAGAAAGACAAATACCATGTGATATCACTTATATATGGGATCTAAAATATGACACAAATGAACATGTCTATGAAACAGAAGCAGACTCAAAGACATAGAGAACAGACTTGTGGTTGCCAAGGGGGAGAGCAAAGCAGGGAGGAATGGGTTGTAAGTTTGGAACTAGCAGATGCAAACCGATACAGAATGCATAAACAACAAGGTCCTACCATTGAGCACAGTGAACTATATTCAATACCCTGTGACAAACCATAAGGGAAAAGAATATAAAAAAGAATGCATATATATGTATAACTGAATCACTTTTCTGTAGGGCAGAAATTAACACAGTATTGTAAATGAACTATACTTCAATTAAAAAAATACCACCTGCCAACAAACCACATATGAGTCTTAATATTCTGCTAGATTTCCTCAGAGTCATTTTTTAGAAATAAAAATAAGAACTGCATACATAACTAGATCTCCTGTTACCTAGCCCATTTTATTCTCTGTCCTCCAAGAGGTAGCCACTATTTTCCATTTTGTTTTTATTTTACTACATATGTAAGTGCCCATAAACAACATACACTTTTTACATCTAGGCTTTTATAAATTGTACCATACAATACATTACTTTCTGCAACTTGTCGTTTTTTTCACTCAGCTGTTTGGATATCTAAACATACAGACGGATATCACTTCAGCTTATCCATTTTACCTGCAACATACTATTCTCTATATAAATATACTACAATTTATTTATCTATTCTACAACTGATGACCATTTAATTGCTTCCAAAATTTGTATTAGTATAAACAATACCACAAAGAACATCTTGTATATATCTCTGTCCACATGTACAAGAGTGTCTATAGGGCAACACTTAGAATACAGTCTGCGGCCACTTGAGGCATCCCCAAGACCCTCTTACAGGACTGTGAGGTCAAAACTATTTTTGCAAAATACTAAGAAGTCATTTGCCTTTTTCACCATGTTGACATTGGCATTCCTGGAGCAAAAGAAATGGTGGGTAAAAACTGAAGGGCTTTGGCACAAATTAAGGAGGCAGTGACAGGCTGTACTGGAGGTCACATATCTTCATCATCATGCCCTTACAGAAACACACTCCAGTTCTACTCCAGGACTCCTTACTGGAGCAGCACAAATTACTGATTTTATTATATCTCAATCTTCCATTAGATGTCTTTTCTACATTCTGTGTGACAAAATGGCAGTATACGTAAAAGACTTGTGCAGACTCAAGCATGACGGCTGCCATGAGGAAGAGCTCTGTGGGACTGAGTCGCAAGCTCGCCGGGCCAGTTTTCCCACAAAACACCACCTTTATTTTCAAGCATGACTGACAAACTGGTTATTTAGACTTGGGTGTTTGGTAGGACTTCTTCTGGCCAAAATGGAGTAATAACCATGGCTAGATATAACTTCCTGCTCTGAACAACTAAAAAGCTGGCCAACATACAGGAAACATCAGTTTTCTAGAGAGTGGACATCAGGCAATAAAGGGAAGTGATCTCTGAGAGATGGATAAAAAACAAACTGAGCTTCTTACAAGTGAAATTTTCCAGGCCGTGGCACAGGAAGGGAACCCAAGCAGAGCCCAGCAATTTCCCTGGGTTGAGGAGAAAGAACTAGGAGTACTTAAGGACACCAAGCCAGTTGGAGGTCAGCAGGGCAGAGAACTGGAGATCTCCAGAGCTCTCAGGGGTTCTCTCTCAAGTATTCAAATACATACGGAGCAGGGTCAGAAACTACCTGAGGCCATGAAATGAATCAACCAAAAGAATTAGAGGAAACAACCACCATCATGCATGCTTGGACCTGGAAAGTGCCTGTTTCCACCAAAGCATCATAGTACATAGGGCTCAGGGGAGAGTACACAGCAGAATAAAGTAGGGGGGAATTAGCTCTGAATCCAGTGATGCTGTGGACCCACCTAACAACGTGAAAAGGCAAGACCCGAACAGATGAAGCTTATTCCAATAATGTAAGCACATTCCAGGAAAAAGCTCAAGAATATTTATAGGAACAAAAAATGTATGCAGTAATCAACATGGTGAAATTTATAATATCCATGATCAAACAGAAATTTTCCAGGCATGCAAAGAAGTACGAATCACAATAAGAAGAAAAATCAGTCACAACTAAACCAAAAATTACACAATAATAATATTAGTAGACAGGAAGATTGAATATGTTAAGAGGAGATCCGAAAGTTTTAAACATGTCATTCCTAAAGAATAAAAATGTAATAAAAACCTAAGATGCAATCTGAGATGGAAAACACACTGAGTAAGATTAACAGAAAATTAAACTTCATGAAAAGAAAGTATTAGTGAACTTAAAGACTTAGCAATAGAAACTAACCAAAGTGAAACACAGAGAGGAAAAAAGTGAACAAAGCATCAGTGACAACCTCAAAAAGTCTAATATATACATAAAGTTCCCAAAGGAGAAGAGGAGACAGAACAAATAACGGCCAAAACTTGTCAAATTTGACTAAAACAATGATAAATCCACAGATCCAAGAAGTTCAGTGAACCCCAAGCACCAAAAAAAGGAAGAAAATCTATACCAAGGCACAACATAATCAACTTGCTTACAACCAGTTATAAAGAGAAAATCTTCTGTCTACCTGAAACATTGTAAATCAACTATATCTCAATTTTTAAAAAGTAAAAAATAAGAGAAATCTTCAAAGCAGCCTACAGATAAGGATATATTATGTCCAGAGAAACAAAGATATGAAAACTTGAGATTTCTCATCAGATACAATTGGTGGCTCAGATGGTAAAGCATCTGCCTGCAATGCAGGAGACCTGGGTTCAATCCATGGTCAGGAAGATCCCCTGGAGAAGGAAATGGCAAGCCACTCCCATACTCTAGGCCTCGAAAATCCCATGGATGGAGAGGCCTGGTAGGCTACAGCCCATGGGGTCGCAAAGGGTCGGACAGGACTGAGCAACTTCACTTCTTCACTTCACAATGCAAGCAAGATAAAAGACAAGGAGCAACTTTTTAATGATGTAAAAGTTGAAAACATCTTTCAAATATAAAGATATTTTTCAGAGACACAAAAGCTGAAAGAATTCATTACCAGTAGATGTGTAGTGCATTAAATGTTACAGGAAGTCATTCAGGCAGAAGGAAAAGGATACCAGACAGAAATCTGGATCCACAGAATGAACTGAAGAACACCAAATATGGTAGATATGTAGGGAAATAAAGAGATTTTTTTCATTGTTTTACTCTCTTTAAAAGATAATCAATTATCGGGACTTTCCTGGTGGCCCAGCAATTAAGACCCCACACTTCCACTGCAGGGGGCGGGCATGGGTTTGATGCCTGGTTGGGGATTCAAGATCCTGCATGCTGTGCAGTGCAGCCAAAAAATAGAAGAAAAAAAAGTTAATCAACTATTTAAAACAAATACAATAAAAATTAATTGTGGGATTTTTAACATATCTAGAAGTAAAATGTATGAAAAGAACAGAAAAGGATGCAAGAAGAAATGGAACTATAATATTCTACGATTCTCACTTGCACTACATATGAAGTGGTATAATATCACTTGAAAGGAGACTATGATAAGTTAAAGAAGTATAATAAAAACTCTATAATAACCACTAATAGTCATAGCTGATAAGCAAACAAAGGAGATAAATTGAATCATAAAAATTCTCAGTTAATTCATAAAAAAGTAGAAAGTGAGAAAAGTGGAAAACAGGAGATGGAAAAAATAGAAATCAAATGGAAATTCAATCGTATCAATAACCACATTAAATGTAAATGGTTTAGATACTTCAAATAAAAGACAGAGATTATAAAAACAAAGCAAGATTGTACAAACCCACTTAAATATAAAGACAAAAAATAAATTGAAAGTAAAGAGGTAGAAGAAACTATATCATGCAAATGCTAACCAAAAGAAATTTGGAATGGCTTTATTAATATCATATAAAATAGATTTCAGAACAAAAAATAATATCAAGGATAAAGAGGATGATTTCATAATGATAAAGGAGTCATATAATTAAAAATACCTAACAGTCATACATGTTTAGGCACCAAACAAGAGAGCTCCAACATATATGAAAGAAAAACTGATAGCAATACAAAAAGAAATAGACAAACCCACAGTTCTAGTCAGGGACTTCCACTGCTGCTGCTGCTACTGCTAAGTCGCTTCAGTCATGTCTGACTCTGTGCGACCCCATGGACTGCAGCCTACCAGTCTCCCCCGTCCCTGGGATTCTCCAGGCAAGAACACTGGAGTGGGCTGCCATTTCCTTTCCTAATGCATGAAAGTGAAAAGTGAAAGTGAAGTCGCTCAGTCGTGTCCGACTCTTAGCGACCCCATGGACTGCAGCCTACCAGGCTCCTCCGTCCATGGGATTTTCCAGGCAAGAGTACTGGGGTGGGGTGCCATCGCCTTCTCCGAGGAACCTCCACACTCTTCCCTTAATAATGGGCAAAACAAGTTCACACAAATACAGTAAGGATGTAGAAGACCTGAACAACGCCATCAACCAACTTTACCTGGTTGATACTTACAAAACATTCCAACTAACAACTTCAGAATACATATTCTTTTCAAGTACACACAACATTTACCAAGATATATTATATTCTGAGCCATAGAATAAGTCTCGGTAAATTTTAAATAATTAAAAGAATTCAAGTCAAACAAAGTATGCTCTCTGACCACAATGGAATAGATTTAGAAATTAATAACAGGTAATGGGCAGACATTTTTTAACAAACATAGTAAGAGTATCACTTTGACAACGCATATTGTCTGCAGAAGACAAGATCTGAGTTTTCAAATAAAAGCTAAAATTTGGGAAAGCTTGTATTCACCACCAAGAGCTTGACAGCTTACAAAACTTAAAAACTTTTCTGATTATATCTATTGGTAATGATGTTAACAAAGATTTTGGTATTGTACAGTGAAATATGTCATTCTTTGGAAGGCCCACATAACTGAGTGAATCATTTTTTTTTCAAAATGACCAATATGATTTTACAAAACCATGGCAGTAGATTGTTTCAAAGATTCATATTAAAGGATAGACACCTCCTTTGATTTAAAAAAAAAAAAAAAGGATAGGCCAATGGATTTTAATGTAACAGGATACAAAAAAATTATTTGACATAATTTCAGATTCCATAATACAACTAACATCTAAGAAAGTACCACTTGTCAAGTTTTGGCATGGTATTGAAGAATATTCACAATTCCCTGAAAAGGCAGTTAAAATACTTGTTTTCTAATTCCATATCTGTGTCAGGCTAGACTTCTTCAGCTACTTCAAATATTGCAGCAGAGTAAAAGCAGGAGCAGATATGAGAATTCAATTGTCTTTTGTTAAGCTGGACATTAAAGGGATTTTTTTTTAATGTAAAACAATGTTACTCGTCTCACTAAATTTTGTTTTGTTTGGAAAATACAGCTACTTTTCATTATAACGCGCTATTTATGTGAACATGAAATGAGCTTATTACTGTTATGTTTTAATGAATTAATATAAATTTTAATAATTTCTCAGTTTTAATTTCCAATGCAGTAAATATTATAGTTATCTCCCATAAGCAAAAGGCCTTCAAGGTCCTCAATAAGTTTTAAAAGTGTAAAGGGGTCCTGAAACCAGAAAGTATAGGAACTGTTGCTCTAGAAATGTTGAGTTGCTCAGTCATAAGCTATGCAAAAAAAAAAAAAAAAAGGAGATATTTTCTCAATATTTGCAAAATCACTGGGAGATTCCAAGCTAAGCAACAGACAATTCAGTGAGATGACTAATAGAGCTAGCCCTTGATTTTATAGGAATAATGATAAAGCTGACCCATGTATTAAACTCTTACTGTATGCCAGCTGTTATACTAAACTGAAATCTTTATCCTAAACAACCCTGGGAAATGAGCTGCTGTTGTTCAGTCACTAAGTTGCATCCAACATGTCCATGGACTGCAGCTTGCCAGGCTCCTCTGTCCATGGAATTTTCTAGACAAGAATACTGGAGTGGGTTGCCATTGCCTTCTCCAGTGGACCTTCCTAACCCGGGGATTAAACCTGTTTTTCCTGCATTACAGGTGAGAAATGAGCATTATTTACATATTATGGTACCATCCCTGGTGGCTTAGATAATAAAGCGTCTGCCTGCTATGTGGGAGACCTGGGTTCAGTCCCTGGGTTGGGAAGATCCCCTAGAGAAGGAAATGGCAACCCACTCCAGTCCTCTTGCCTGGAAAATTCCATGGACCTGAGAAGCCTGGTAGGCTACAGTCCATGGGGTCGCAAAGAGTCAAACACGCCCAAGTGACTTCACTTTCACTTTCATATATTATGAATAAAGAAACAGGTTCAGAGACTTTAGTTGCCCTAGAAAATGTGAGAGTCAGGATCTGAGTCCATTTCTCTCTGACTCCAAACCAACAATATCTCCCTCTTTGAAATTTCTCTGACACTTTGCCATGACATTTTTTTTACTTAGCTGTGTTTCCCTTCTTAGCACCTAACATGTCACATAGCTTTTGTGTATAGTCTTTCTTTGTCCCATTAGACTGTAATTCCATGAGATCAGCAGAGATTTTTATCTGTTCTCCTCTGTTCCAAGGTCTACAACAGTTATCATCGTAGCAGACAGTTAGTACATAGTTGCTGGATGCACGAATTAGTAAATAATCACAGTAGCAGACAATTCTGTAATCTGTGGTGCTTAGAGATCCAACTCCACTGATGTTTGTTTTAATCCTCGTCAATTTTCTAATACAGCTTAATTTACGCAGACCACATATTCATACAATGGATAAAGGCAGAGACCAATCCTCCCATTTTATGGAAGGTGAACTCAAGTTCCTGATGGTTCCACAGGCTACAGGAACAGTTCCCTGGCTTCAGATCAGGGTTCAGTCCCCATATCTTAAGAAAGGAACTAAGCATTCAGGCTTTTATCTATTTCTAAATGCAGGCTAGTCACTCAGTCATGTCCAACTCTTTGCAACCTAAAGGACTGTAGCCTGCAAGTCTCTTCTGCCCATGGGATGTTCCAGGCAAGAATACTGGAATGGGTTGCCATTTCCTACTCCAAAGGGTCTTCCCAATGCAAGGAATGAACTTGCGTCTCCTGTGTCTCCTGCGTGGGCAAGCAGATTCTTCACCACTGTGCCACCTGGGAAGCCCTTGATCTGTTTGGGATTATTTAAAGTCATTAAAAATCCTAACTTCAGAATACTTTGAGCACCAGGTCATAAGGAACAAGAGTGCACATTTATTCACCTTCAACAGCCCAAATACTTACTGATCATGCCCTGGCTACACAAACAAGTAAGATGGACCTTGAAGCTGGGGGTAGGGGTGTGTGGGACACACACATGCACCATGACCAAAGCGCCTCTGTAAGCCCCGTGGGGATGCTGACAAACAAGTTCTGTAGTGAGTCCAGGATGGTCAAAGGTTAGGATGATCAGCGAAACGTCAAGAGAATGGATAACTTTGAGGGGAGGACTTAGATTCATGGGCAGAAGCAAGAAGGAGCAGCTGAGGGCAATTATAGCTTCAGAGAGCAACTGGGGACCTGCCTGGAGAGGATCTGTGCCTAAAACAGCTTCCTAAGCTGGAGGAACCCCAGACGGAGTGTGTTTGGCAGTTCTCATTGGCTCATGCTGTGATCTGGGGCTGTAGGTCCACGCTGACCATCAGCTCGACCATCACTGGTACTAATCCTGTGCTACAGAAAAGAAGGCAATGCCTGACGGCCATTTTGGTGCTTACTAGTCCACACTTTTCCTCTTCAGCTTTCTTTCTGCCAAAAACTTGGACCCAGAAAAGATGTCAGGAAGAAAAATGCTAAAGAGTATTTCTGGCTGACTGTAAATGCAGACCGAGGCCTTCTTACCTAAGGAAACAAATAAAAAGTCAAAGAATCACCACATCCGCCCCCAACGCCACTAAGTTGATGGAGGACATTCTCTAAATATGAGCCCAAGGGAGGGTCAAGATTTAAAGAACAAATAAGAAAATGTAATCTGGCATATATTGATCCCTAGGGTCATTAAAATATATAACTAACGTTCAATTCGTCCCCTCCCCCAGGTCCAACGGGCCTCCCAGGAGTCATCCTTTCAGGCTTCAACCTTAATTGCTGATATTTAAATGCAGCACGTGTATTGTTATCGATCCTCAAAGCAGCTTTTAATGCTGATATTCATGATGTTATCATGAATCTCAGCAGCTAGTGAGTGATGTGTGTCTGTGTGTGTGTGCATGCACGTGCATCCATCCGTGTCCAAATTCAACCAGGAAAGGTGGGGGTTTTGCTTTTTCACTTTTGGACTTTATCCCCCAAAAGGGAGACAGAGAATGCTGTGCATTGACCCTCCAGGTGTTTTCTCACCCCCTTCTCCATCCATCAGAGATGGAAACTTCTTGAAGCACTGACTCCAGCCACAGCTCAAAAGAACCCTGGGGGTAAAGAATCCACCTGCCATTGCCGGAGACATGGGTTTGATCCCTGATCCTGGGAGATCCCACATTCCTCAGAGAAAAAGTGCCTGGGCCCACAATTATTGAGCCTGTGCTCTAGAGCCTGGCAGCTGCAGCTACTGAGTCCACGTGAGCAACAGCTGAAGCCCCAGCATCTTAGAGCCTGTGCTCTGCAAAGAGAAGCCACCCCAGTGAGAACCTGGCGCACTGCAACTACAGAGCAGCTCTCGCTCGCCACAACTGGAGAAAGCCCACGCAGCAAGGAAGACCCGCACAGCCAAAATGAACAGCACTTTAAAGAATCCCAGGACCAGGGATTCACGCCCCACCTGGCTCTGCCACCTCTCAGGGAAAGCTACCCTTACAGAATAAGACCCACAGAAGTGTCTGCTGAATTTCGTGCCAGAGAAGGGCACAGACAGCTGTGGATGCTCCTTGCCCTTGGTATCTGGGTCCAAGTTTAGAGAAATACCTCCTACCCAGCCTCTATCTTCCTGTTATTGGAAAATCCCCACCAGGAAGGCCGCTAATACCTTTCAAACTAATTTTACGGGTTTTGCTTATATCCACATTCTGGCAAGAGGAGCCACAAGATAACAGAAAACCTAGAACTGCTGCCCCGAGCCCCTTCCCTTTTTCTTCCTGCCTCCCACCCTCGGAAATCCACCCACCTGAATTACCCATCAGCCGCACCATGCACACCTGCCTCAACATAAACCAGGGAAGCGTGTGATCAAGTCCAAGAACCGCACCCATCTGAGCAGCAATCTACTGCCCTGCTCTTTGCGAGTCTCATCTCCCTCCACTTCGGCCTCTAAGCCACCACCAGCCACACCCTCACAGCAACATCCCGGCTGTGGTGCCAGGTCTCCTCTCTGGGCTTTTGCCCACATGCCCCCCTCCTCACCCGCCCTTGGTCAAATCTGAATGGCTCCCTGGGCTTCACTCAGACACCACTTCTCCAGGAGGTCTTCCCAGATCTAGATCACCTCTTCCACCTTCACCCACAAAGTGGGGAAGCAGGGGTTACCTGTGCATGGATCAAACCTCTATCACTCTGCCATCTGGTTCACTGAAATTATCTGTTTGGGTCTCTGCCTTCCCTGCCCCTCCCCCTTGGAGCATCTTGGAGGCAGAGGCAATGTCTTAATTATAGGGCAAGGGTCCCCAAATCTCCAGAATCTAATGCCTGAGAATGTGAGGTGGAACTGATGTAATAATAATAGAAAGAAAGGCACAATAAATCCAACGTGTCTGAATCATCCCGAAACCATTCCCCCATCCACGTTCATGGAAAGAGTGTCTTACACAAAGCCGGTCCCTGGTGCCAAAATGGTTGGGGACCACTGATATAGGGATGTCCCCAGAATCTGGCCCAGAACCTGGCACAGCAGCTCATCCAAATTCCTGATAAATGTAGCCACATCCATCCTCCTCAACCACCCCTGCCCGGCTGAGACCAGAGGGGCTGACAGCAGACCCAGAAACAGATGGCAAGCCCCACCTCCCAGGTACATCCCATGGTCCCTTCAACACCCTGCAGCCCTTTCATCTGAAAGCCAAAGCTCTCCACCTATGGCCCCTCTCTCACAAGGGGCGCCTGGTTGGGACTCCCAGTCCTCCAGGGCTGGCCCTCCTGTCCTGCACCATCTCCCCAACAGGGGAAAATCATTGCATTCAGATCAGCTGCCGCGGCAATAGGTCAGACTTCCAGAAGCCTCCCCCAAAGGCTGATTAATGGGCAGGAGCGGCTCCCGCGCATCTCATTACGCACAGAGCTGCAATGAAACCATCTTTGCTTTACAGTTTTGTGCAGGACATAAAAGCGGGAAATATCCCGGCCTTCCGAGGGAACAGGCTATGAATATTGAAGCAGCCCCGGGTTATTAATCCAGCACCATTAGTCTTAGGGAGTCACCCTAGCACTGACCCCCTGGAAGGAAATCTCTCTTGCTGTCCATTTCTCATTTCAAATTATCCGTAGAGCCACCCTACCTACCACCTGTGAATTATTTGATATTTTGGAGAGGAAAGTAAACAATATAAAAAATCAGCAGAACTTAGGGGATCTATAAATTCTGAGCAAGTTATTTTCGGAGTGAGGAAAGCTGATTCATATGGCACTTTACTTCCCAAGATTCATTTAGTTTGCTTTTTTTCCCTCTTATTAATAGGAGGTAAGCACCCCAGAAAGATCACATTTTTGTTCTCAGCAGCACCTGTCAAGGGGATCCCAGGCCCACAGCCCATATCTGAAAGTTTATCCCCAAAAGGTTCATGGAGCAGACATCACATCAGCAACACGTCTGGTAAACAATACTTCACAAGGTACCAGGAGCAGACACACGCGACACTTTTATTTTTAAAGGCTAGCATTACAGGCTGGGGCAGACCAACAGAAGCAGCAAAAGCATCACATTTTCCCCTGTAAATTTCCTGGCAAGATCTATTAAAATAGAGAAAGCAGCTCCTATTCTGCATTTTCCCCATTTTGTATTTATCCAAATTAATGAAGTCTTACTGTGGCTGCGTCACTGGTGGTTTTTAAGGTCATCACTAAATGTTCATGAGTTTCATCATGATACATCCATGTGCAGATATTTTGCTCAAAAAACAAAAAATCAACCCATGTTCAGTTTCAGTAGGAGGGTTTGTGACTTTGTCTATTCCCTCAGCCGTATTTCTTTCAAATATAAGTCCTGGGGTAGAGGAGTAGATCTGACTGAAACTGAGAGTAAGACGGGGCCTTCCTTTCTGTCAGTACAAACTAGAAATATTCCGTCCACTGGCCCACTCTAGCTTCTTCTTCACTCTGTCTTCTCCTTTTGAGACTCCCATTAGATACGTGTTAGACCTTCTCATTCATCTTCCCTTTCTGTACTTCCCTGATACAGCCTGGATGACCTTCTCTGGGTTACTGTATTGTTTGCCAACTCTTTTTTTAGCAATGTATCTATTCTTTTGTTTACCCCATCTATTTAGGTTTTTTGGTTTGTCTTTTATAAGTTTCAAGTATTATATTTTTATTTCTAGAATAACTGATTCTTTAAAAAAAAAAAAACTGCTCCATTATCTCCTTTTCAAGTCTTATGAATTTTGATTCTTATTTCATCACTCCAAACATTATAAACCTATTGGACTGGCCAAAAATTTGTTTGGTTATTGAATACCTTGTTCAATAAAGTTCTCAGTGAAAATCTTTTACTTAAAAGTGAACAAACTCTTTTGCCACCCCAATATTTGGTCTAATATTCTTCTCAGATTGCTCTATTATCTTCAGTCCCTAACACACGAATCCTCCTTTCACAGCATCTGTTGATTGTCTCTTGTGGGGATGGGTCTTCTTGTTTGTTGTGTAATTTTGGTCTAAGAGCTTATCTACGTTGGGAGTCTCCCAGTTCTTTTTCCCGTAGGAGCCCCATGTGTACTTTATGTTGAGGAAGCAAGCATCTCTGCAGGTTTGCTGTTCAGTCACTAAGTCTTATCTGATTCTTTGTGACCCCAAGGACTGCAGAACACCAGGCATCTCTGTCCTTCACCATCTCCCGAAATTTGCTCAAAACATGTCCATTGAGCTGGTGAGGCCATCCAACCATCTCATCTCCTGTCACCCTCTTCTCCCACCCCCAATCTTTCCCGGCATCAGCGTCTTTTCCAATGAGTGGACATTTATGCCTGACAAAGCCTTAGGGTTGTACTAGTTCTGGACCATTTTTATCTTTGGTCCTCAGTTCAGGGTTTCTGCTCTATACAGACAGTGCATGATATGGTCCCATATCTATAGACATTGTAGGCTTGCTTTCCCTATTTCTTGTAGGAAACTATTTTTACAGCTACACATTGGGATAGGGGCATATCATGCCCTGGGCCAGTTGACAGAATCTTTCTAGATTTTACTGACAGAAAAGACAGTCCTCTCTTGTTCCAGTTTCACACAGGAGATCTAGTCCACCTCTCCAGGACCTGTGAAAAGTCAGCCCTTAAGGGATTTACTGTGAAAAGCCCCACAGGGCTACTCCACTTCATCTCTGAATTTCATCTTCAATTTCTGACACTTGGAAATCTCCCAGTCTCACCTTTGAATTCAGACATGTCTGTGCTGCTGTTATAACCCAACATTCCAACGGCTTTAGAGTTAGAGGGGCAAGTTCCACATGTGCAGGGTCTGAGTCTTGACTGAAAGCTCTGCTGTAATCCCTCCACCCAAGGGAATTATTCTCTTGCCTGATATTCTCCCAAGCACATACTAAACCAGAGACAGAGCTGGCCCTTCTTCATATACCTCATATATGTGGTCAATAGATGCCCTCCAATTCAACAGAGAAACAATAACAGCAAAACCAGCCCCCAGCATCTCAGGCCCACATATGTCTCCAGGGTTTCAGAACTTATCATGGCAATTCTCCCTGGATAGTCCAAAAACCTGGAAAGCAAGAGCTGACCAAATTTGACCTTAATTTTTAGATTTTTTTATGTGGACCATTTTTAAAGTCTTTATTGAATTTGTTACAATATTGCTTCTGTTTTATGTTTGGGTTTTTGGGCCACAAGGCATGTGGGATCTCAGCTCCTTAAGCAGGGGTCGAACCAGCACCCCTTGGATTGGAAGATGAAGTCTTAACCACTGGACCCAAGGGAAGTCCCTAAATTTGACTTTTTTCAAAGACACGCTGTTTCATGTCCCCCAGTTGCATAAAAAGCCACTGCATCCAAAGCTTGTGTCAGGGCCATCCTAGGGCCTTCCAACAGTCAGCTGGACAATGTCTGGACAACAGCATGACCAAGAAGACCCGCCCCTGGCACAATGGCACCCCACTGGGAATGAGGACCCAGCAGAGAAGCAAAGGGGCAACATCCATGAGCAAGAGAAGCAGACACCATATTCTCTGCAAACTCAAACCCCATCTCCAGCTCACATGATAGGCAATTTCCAACACTCTCTGCTGATTTACTGTTCTGAGTGGCATTTTGTCCCATCCCACGACTGGTGGTGAAGGAGAGGTCACTGTTTGGAGACCTGGGTGTGATTCAGAATTTTGCAATTGACCTGTTTTGTGGCCTTGGACAGGTCATGCCACGTTCCCTCTCTGAGTATCTGGTGACAGACATGAGAGCTATTTCTGGTGATAGACATGACAAGACAAGCTTGTCATGCAGACTCAACTGCTCCCCAAACTGGATGCTGTTAATGGTCATCTTAGAGAAACTCACACAACGTTGTAAACCAACTAAACTTCAATTAAAAAATAAAAAATAATGATCTTAGAGCACCCAAACCCCAGAAATAAACCTCCCTGTGCTGGCTGGGTCTCAGCCTCTCTCTTACAGGGAAGCAGAAGGCAGACTTTTCTGAAAGCTAAATGTTCAGAAACATTCCCTCACTGCTCTCCTACTCCAAATGGGTGAGGTTTTCACCTTAACTGGAGTAGAACCGACATACGATGAGCTGCACACACTTAAGGTGCAAGTGATGAGCTCTGACACGTGTTTATACCTGCAAGTGCAGAGTGCTCCTCCGCCCAGTCCTGTTCTGGCTCTTGGCCACCCCTCAGACTATAGCCCACCAGGCTCCTCCGTCCATGGACTTCTCTAGGCAAGAACACTGGAATGGATTGCCACACTCTCCAGGGGATCTTCACCACGCAGGGATTGAACTCTCATCTCTTGCATTTCCTGCATTGGCAGGCTGATTCTTTACCACTAGTGCCACGTGGGAAGCCTCCGACGCCTACAAAACCATCATCTAATCAAAACAGTGAACTTATCCATCTTCCCCAAATTTCCCTCCTGCTCTGGTCCCCCTCCCTCCCGCCTCCACTTTCTCTGTTCAATAGGGGATGGGGGTGATTATAATAAAATTTAAAAAAATCTGACAAAGAAGGGAAGAAAAAGGGGGAAAGAGAGAGAGACAGGGGAAGCAAGGAAGCCAGAGAACATGTGTTTGCTGGCCCCATGGCGGCCCAGAGACACAGAGCAAGAAAGAACGATGAAGTGTGTTCAGGGAACAGAGAGGGACAGGCGTGCCCATCTGTCTGCTTCCCCTCCGGGGCGGGGGAGGCACCCACCACTTCCGGTGGCTCAAGGCACTGGCTCAGCAGGGACCCCGCCATCACGCCCCATCGCACTGCCCCATTTTTCACTGTCAAGGCCCTGCTTGAGCACAATTCATCACAGCCACGTTCGGAAACTACCCATGTAAATGCCGAGCTATTGCACCTGGCAAGAGCCTGACTGCCCTGAAGGGGGTTTCTCAAAGCGTCTCCGATACCGTTCTCTGGTCTGCATCCGCCGTCACGACCCCTGCATCAGGGTGGGTCCACGGACTCTCTCCTGAGCCAGAGCACAGACAAGGGTTAGGAGCAGGGGCTGAGCAGGCCGCAGCGGCCCATGCCTCTGCAGGATGCAACAGCCCAGGCCTGAGCCTGGAATCCAAGAGGCTCCTCCAAGGTCGGTGAGGGTTCCAAGGGCCCAGAGCACGAGATTTGCCCAGCTCAGCGTGACCGCCTGTGAGCGGAGCCTGGAGCTCAGGTTCCTGAAGAGGGAGGGCCCACGGCTTGCAACCATGGGTCAGCCCCACCCATCCCAGCCCTCACAGAGCGGGGGTAGGGCACTTTGATCATCAGCTTATCTGTGTCACAGCTGAAGGCCAAGCCCAGTGCTGTGACATCCCACAGGTGTCCTATGAGGGTCCTAACCCCTAAGCCTTGGGCATCAGGTGGTAGAAAATGACTTCTTTATCCACATATTTATTTGTAACCTGTATATGTTTTCAAGTATACTCTTAGCCTGCTGATTCCAGCTGGAACTCTTGTGCAAAAACTCCTTCAGAGCTCAAACGGAACCGCCTGTTAGAAAACACAGGGCGTCTTCCCGCGGATGATATTGACACCCACATGTCCTGTCACCATGGTGCTCCCAGAAAAGCAGACACCTGCTGTGTTGGCTTCGGTCACCCCCCAGGGAGCCCCCTGGATGAAGAACCATCAATGCCTGTTACTCTGGAGCTTGAGTCTAAATCATTCCTGAAACCACAAACCCCATAATCAGGAAAGAGGAAGAAAGAGAGTCATTGATCTTCAAGACTGGGTCACAAAACACAGGGGTGAGGCGGGGAGGGTTCAGGTAGAACTGGGTAGGGGTGATCCAGCCACAGGTACCGGCACACAGTGGACCAGGTTTCCCCAGGAAATAGTTTGGTTTCAGAGGGAAGGGCTGTGTGTCCGTTTTCTATCTTGATGAAAAATTTGACCTTGTTTATACAGTTGTTGTTCAGTCACTCAGTTGTGTCCAACTCTTTGTGACCCTATGGACTGCAGCACACCAGGGTTCTCTGTTCTTCACTATCTCCTACAGTTTGCTTAAACTCATGTCCATTGAGTCGGTGATGCCATCCAGTCATCTCACCCTCTGTCGTCCCCTTCTCCTCCTGCCCTCAGTCTTTCCAAGCATCCGGGTCTTTTCCAAGAGTTGGCTCTTTGCATCAGGTGGCCAAAGTATTGCAGCTTCAGCTTCAGCATCAGTCCTTCCAATGACTATTCAGAGATTGAGTATTTAGGATTGACTGGTTTGAACTCCTTTTACACAGTAGCAGAATAAACAGGTCCGGCTTGTGGTTTTTCATTTCTGCAGGTGATTTCTTTTCTTCAGACGGTCTTAGAGCACTTCTGACAGTGACACATTGTCCCCTCTGGAGAGCCGTGAGGGCATCCAGTGCTAGACCCAGAGTGTTGCTAAAAAGGGCTGCCCTCGACCACTGCACTCCTCACTGAAGGCTGGGTGACCGCTGTCCCACGGCCCCACCCCCACCCCCGCAGGCTCCCCTGATCTGTGTGTCTCACAGATTCACGAGAACCCTGTTGAATTCACACACACACAGCCTAGAATCCCATCCCCAGCCTGATCTTACTCCTTTGGGAGGTCTTTCTAGCCAACAAGGGGGCTGCTGTTCAGAGGGAACCATTTCCATATGTCCCCAACACACCTTCACGGAACTTTTCAAGTTGACAACAGAAGCTCAGACTATACAAACCACTGGGGGGTTCTCCCAGCCCACCCTGTCCCAGAGCAGGTCAACTCCTCAACCAGCCTGAGAACCTGCCAAAGTCCAAGGGTTCGGGATTGCTCTGAATAGCAGCCCCAAGAAACATCAGTGGTTCTGAGGCATCCATGTGCTCCTGGGCCAGTCCACCTCGCTTCCAGGCATCAACATGGTATAGGCATTCGCTCTGCCCACCAAAGCCCTCTTGCCAGGAGGGTGGCCCATGAAGCCAGAGCTGGACCGGACATGCTGAAGCCAGGAGTGTCGGTGCCCTGATTCTGTCCCGGGCTCTCCCTCCTGGGTCCCTGGCTGCTTCCTCGATGCTGAGCAGAGACAGTAGAGCCAGGGCACCAGGTCAGCCCCGCTTTCTCTCGGGATACAATGATGCCGGAAGACGCTAGGAACTTTAATGGCTGGGAGGGAAAAGCATGGATTTGAAAGCCCAGAAATGACCCCCAAAATGGTTTCGACCCCAACGACAGGAAGCATTTCCTCGGATATACAGGCTCTGTGATTACCACGGCTACCTGACTGCAAGGGGGGTGGAGTCTAGTGTTTGCTATTGAGACCATATTGTTAGCCACTGAAAAGACATCTATAAAAGCAGCCTTATTCTCCGAAAGCCTCCTCTAGCTAGGATAGTGTAATTGGCAGCATAAATTTGGGAGGGGAGTTGGGAGGGGGGTTGGAAGGATAAAGAGTGCTTATAAAATTACCATGGAGTTCTCCAGATGGGGGAAGGCGAGCCCAACATGAATCTCATCCCTACCTGTTCTTTCTGGGAAAAAGATAACAATGAAATGTTGTCCCCCACCTCACCCCTAGGCAAGCCTACCAGGAACAGAAAACATCCTCGCTTCTTATACCACAAGCACGGCTACTCACAGACAAATCCTACTCTTGCTCTCTGTGGCCTTCAGCTGGGTTATTTCCAACATGACTTCTTTCTAGTTAAACCCATTTGAGACCATAAAAAAATTTACTCAATGGAGCGACTTTCTGATGTAGGAATCAAGAAATGACTCCTAATCCCCAGCTCTACCTACTAGCTGTATCACCTGGATGAGCCCCTTGACCCCTGGAAGCCCAGGAGGACAAACAGTGGTCTACGCAGAGATTCTGGAGACCACCAAGGGTGGGGCAGAGGAATCCTCAACAAAGGAGGCCCCCGAGGCTCTCAGAAACCAAGGCCCAGAGGATCGAGCCCATACATTCACACAAAGGACCTCCCTGCACCCAGCTTTGCACTGAATTCCCTTTGGAGCACAAGGAGCTACCAGGGAGCCCCTCACCATGCTCTTCTGCTGTGTAAGTGAAAGATGCTCACAGAACAGCAAGGCTGGGCTCAGGCCCCTGCCACGCTAACCCACGTGGTAGGGATACCTGGGCATTCCACCTTCAGGAGGCTCAGCTGAAGGATACTAATCTGAACTGGGTCATCCCAGGAAAAAAGGCAGGAGAAAGAGATGGCCCATGAAAATTATACAGGGCCATGATAGCACAGACCTACTCTTTTCCCGTCCTCTCTTCATTTAAAGGCTTCCCTGGTGGCGCCGATGGTAAAGAATCCACTCGCAATGCAAGAGGGTTCTATCCCTGGGTTGGGAAGATCCCCTGGAGGAGGGCATGGCAACCCACTCCAGTATTCTTGCCTGGAGATTCACCATGGACAGAGGAGCCTGGCGGGCTACAGTACGTGGGGTCAAGAAGAGTAGGACATGACTGAACGACTAAGCACAGCACAGCACAAAGACATCAGTTTTTCCAACTTCTGCTGACACTAAAACTCTCAAGGTCAAACTTACACCTAATAAACACTTGCTAAGTGAGGATATTCAGGAATAAGCAGGAAGTCTACATTTCACAAAGAACCAATGCTCCTTCATTAGAAAACCCATATCTATGTTTGTATTTATATGCATGAGTGTGGCATTCATGTCATGTAGTCCCAAAATCTGCTGTTTCAGAGACGAAAGAGACCACAGAAATCATCTGTTGCAGTTTCATCATTTAACACATGTGTACAAAATAAAGAAAAGAAAACAAGGCCAGAGAGGGGAAGCAACCTAAGCAAGGTCACAGAGCAGAGACCAGTGGAGCCCAGCCACATCCAGGGGTCTCAACTTCCAGGCTGAGCCAATCTCATTCAGAACCTCCTTCCCGGGAGGTTCAGAGGAGTGACATGGCTCAGATTGAGGCCCGTTCTCGAGCTTCCAAGAGTGTGGCCTTCTTCTCCTGTACTCGAGTTGCTGAAGACTATTGACAGCGAGGCTTAAGAGATGGGAAGGATGGTTACAGATCCTATGACACAGCCTGGAATATACCTGCCCCCCAAAATAGAGACAGAAAGGTGGACTGCTGCTGCTGCTGCTAAGTTGCTTCAGTCGTGTCCGACTCTGTGAGGCCCCATAGACGGCAGCCCACCCGGCTCTCCCATCCCTGGGGTTCTCCAGGCAAGAATACTGGAGAAGGTTGCCATTTCCTTCTCCAATGCATGAAAGTGAAAAGTGAAAGTGAAGTCATGTCCAACTCCTAGTGATCCCGTGAACTGCAGCCTACCAGGCTCCTCCATCCATGGGACCTTCCCTGTAAGAGTACTGGAGTGGGTTGCCATTGCCTTCTCCAGAAAGGTGGACAGGTAGCTGTAAAGACATCCTGTCATTAGGCTACTTAGATTTCTTTCCTCCTGTGTGTCCTACCAACAGATTATGTGTGCATGTGTGCTTGAAAATGAAAGTTGCTCAATCGTGTTTCACTTTTGGCGATCCCATGGACTGTAGCCCACCGGGTTCCTCTGTCCATGGAATTCTCCAGGTCAGAATACTGGAGTGGGTAGATGTTCCCTTCTCCAGGGGATCTTCCCAAGCCAGGGATCAAACCCAGGTCTCCCACATTGCAGGCAGATTCTTTTCCATCTGAGCCACCAGAGGAGCCCAAGAATACTGGAGTGGGTAGCCTATTTTTCTCCAGTAGATCTTCCTGACCCAAACCTGGATCAAACCAGGGTCTCATCCATTGCAGGCAGATTCTTTACCAGCTGAGCTACCAGGGAAGTGTGCTTAGTCACATCCAACTCTTTTGTGACCCCGTGGACTGTAGCCCACCAGGTTCTGCTGTCCATGGGATTCTCCAGGCGAGAATATGGGAGTGGATAGGCATTTCCTCCTCCAGATCCAGGGATGGAACCCATTTCTCCTATGTGTCCTGCACTGCAGGTGGATTCTTTACTGCTGAGCCACTGGCAAAGTTCAGTTCAGTTCAGTTGCTCAGTTGTGTCTGACTCTTTGCGACCCCATGGACTGGAACACTCCAGGCCTCCCTGTCCATCATCAACTCCCGGAGTTTACTCAAACCCATGTCCATTGAGTTGGTGATGCCGTCCAACCATCTCATCCTCTGTTGTCCCCTTCTCCTGCCTTCAAACTTTCCCAGCATCAGGGTCTTTTCCAATCAGTCAATTCTTTGCATCAGGTGGCCAAAGTATTAGTTTCAGCTTCAGCATCAGTCCTTCCAATGAAGATTCAGGACTGATTTCTTTTAGGATGGACTGGTCGAATCTCCTTGCTGTCCAAGGGGCTCTCAAGAGTCTTCTCCAACACCACAGTCCAAAAGCATCAATTCTTCAGCGCTCAGTTTTCTTAACTCTCACATCCACACGTGACTACTGAAAAGACCATAGCTTTGACTAGACGGACCTTTGTTGGCAAAGTAATGTCTCTGCTTTTTAATATGTTTTCTAGGTTTGTCATAACTTTTCTTCCAAGAACCAAGTGTCTTTTAATTTCATGACTGCAGTCACCATCTGCAGTGATTTTGGAGTCCCAAAAAATAAAGTCTGACACTATTTCCACTGTTTCCCCATTTATTTGCCATGAAGTGATGAGACCAGATGCCATGATCTTAGTTTTCTGAATGTTGAGTTTTAAGCCAACTTTTTCACTCTCCTCTTTCACTTTCATCAAGAGGCTCTTTAGTTCTTCTTCACTTTCTGCTATAAGGGTGGTGTCATCTGCATATCTGAGATTATTGATATTTCTCCTGGCAATCTTGATTCTAGCTTGTGCTTCATCCAGTCCAGCATTTCTCATGATATACTCTGCATATAAGTTAAATAAGCAGGGTGACAATATACAGCCTTGATGTACTCCTTTCCTGATTTGGAACCAGNTTCTTCACTTTCTGCTATAAGGGTGGTGTCATCTGCATATCTGAGATTATTGATATTTCTCCTGGCAATCTTGATTCTAGCTTGTGCTTCATCCAGTCCAGCATTTCTCATGATATACTCTGCATATAAGTTAAATAAGCAGGGTGACAATATACAGCCTTGATGTACTCCTTTCCTGATTTGGAACCAGTCTGTTGTTCCATGTCCAGTTCTAACTGTTGCTTCTTGAACTGCATACAGATTTCTCAGGAGACAGGTCAGGTGGTCTGATATTCCCATCTCTTGAAGAATTTTCCTCAGTTTGGCTCGTGTACACCTGTGGTGGATTCATGTCGATGTATGGCAAAGCCAATAGAGTATTGTAAAGTAAAATAAAGTTTAAAAAAAAAAGCATGGGGAAAAAAAAAAAGAATTTTCCTCAGTTTGTTGTGATACACACAGTCAAAGGCTTTGGCATAGGCAATGAAGCAGAAGTAGATATTTTTCTGGAACTCTCTTGCTTTTTCCATGATCTAGTGGATGTTGGCAATTTGATCTCTGCCTCTACCTTTTCTAAATCCAATTTGAACATCTGGAAGTTCACGGTTCACGTATTACTGAAGCCTGGCTTGGAGAATTTTGAGCACTACTTTGCTAGCATGTGAGATGAGCGCAGTTGTGCAGTAGATTGAGCATTCTTTAGCACTGCCTTTCTTTGGGACTGGAATGAAAACTGACCTTTTCTAGTCCTGTGGCCACTGCTGAGTTTTTCAAATTTTCTGGCATATTGAGTGCAGCACTTTCACAGCATCATTTTTTATTATTTGAAATAGCTCAGCTGGAATTCCATCACCTCCACTATCTTTGTTCAAAGTTATGCTTCCTAAGGGCCACTTGACTTCACATTCCAGGATGAAGTCTGGCTCTAGGTGAGTGATCACACCATCATAATTATCTGGGTTGTGAAGATAATTCTTTTTTGTATAGTTTTCCTGTGTACTCTTGCCACCTCTTCTTAATATCTTCTGCTTCTGTTAGGTCCATACCATTTCTGTGCTTTATTGAGCCCATCTTTGCATGAAATGTTCCCTTGGTACCTCTAATCTTCTTGAAGAGATCTCTAGTCTTTCCCATTCTATTGTTTTCCTCTATTTCTTTGCACTGATCACTGAGAAAGGCTTTCTTATCTCTCCTGGCTATTCTTTGGAACTGTGCATTCAAACGGGTATATCTTTCCTTAAAGGGTATATCTTTCCTTAAAGTAGGGGAAGGTTAATTGTTTTAAATTCAGGAAATTGAAGGTTAGGTTTATTAGAGAACTTTGTAGGCAGAGGAAATACCAAAGTTCTATAAAATGAATTTCACTTCCATGACATGTGCTGGGGTTCATTCATTCATCCATTCTATAACCAAGTTCCTAATATTTGCACAGCACTTGGAAGGCTGTAAAAATGAATGAGTTGCTGACCCTGCCCCCTGCTCTAGTGACACAGTACATGGACAAAAGAAGGTAAAATTCACCAGGAGAAGGTGCAAATGTACTGTGGTAATGGATTTGTATACCCAGTCACCACAAGGAGACATGTGACTTGGATGAATGTCAAATGCATTGGGCTGGGAAGAGGCAGCCTCTACATGACCTTTTCAAGAGGACCAGATGCTGGGACAGAGGGCAGCTCAGTCAGTGACCTCGGGCTTGGGGAAGGAGCAGGACAGGGTACAAAAGGTGCAGCACCAGGGGCCTGCGGGGATAGGGCTGTTTCACGCGCTGACTGTAGTGGTGTTCACATTAGTTAAAGTTCATAGAACCACACAGTCCCAAAACAGTCAATTTTACAGGATGACACTTCAAAAATAAAATTTGGGGGACCTCCGTAGTGATCCAGTGGTTAAGAACCCATCTTCCAATGCAGGAGACAAAGGTTTGATCCCTGGTCCAGGAAGGTCCCCCATACTAAGGAGCAACTAAGCCCATGTACCACAATTACTGAGCCTACAAGCCTAGAGCCTATGCTCTGCAACAAGAGAAGCGACCACAACAAGAAGCCTGCATACCGCAACTAGGGAATAACCCCCCTTGCCATAACTAAAAATGTCCATGAACAACAACGAAGACTCAGCACAACCAATAAATAAATAAATGTATGTATGTGTGTGTGTGTGTGTTAGTCACTCAGTTGTGTCTGACTCTTTGCCACCCCATGGATTGTAGCCCTAGGCTTCTCTGTCCATGGAATTCTCTAGCAAGAATACTGGAGTGGGTTGCCATTCCCTTATCCGGGGCTTCCCTGGTAGCTCAGTTGGTAAAGAATCTGCCTGCAATGCAGGAGATCCCAGTTCAATTCCTGGGTCAGGAAGATCCCCTAGAGAAGGGATAGGCTACTCACTCCAGTATTCTTGGGCTTCCCTTGTGGCTCAGCTGGTAAAGAATTCACCTGCAATGCAGGAGACCTGGGTTTGATCCCTGGGTTGGGAAGATCCCTTGGAGAAGGGAAAGGCTACCCCTTCCAGTATTCTGGCCTAGAGAATTCCATGAACTGTATAGTCCATTGAGTCGCAAAGAGTCTGACAGGACTGAATGGCTTTCACTTTCACTTTCTCCAGGGAAAATGAACAAAATTGTTTTTCAAAAACTATGTCTATGAAAAAATAACTTTAAAAAACAAAAATTAAAAAATTTTAATTGAAAACATGAAACAGGACGTGCACTCAGAGGAGAGGCACACCGTGTCTGGCTGCGGCCCCGTCAGAAGCCTCTGATCAGAGGCTGCAGGGTGGCGGGATCAGGACTTGGGGAGCAGCGGACGCTCTCTCGGAACAGAGGACAAGCCAGGAGGAGGTGCTGCTGGGACAGCGCGGCACTGGCAGGGGATAAACTGCATTTAACTGTCTCCACTCAGTCCAATGAAACGGTCACTGTGTGGTGATGACAACGGCTCCCCGAGCCAGAGATGAGAGCCTCTGAAGATTCGAAATCTTGACGATTCCGAGTTGCTGGTTCATCCAGCAAAACCCGCTGCAGCACTGGGAGTGGAGACTTCCAGATGCTTTGCCTCTGCTCTGAGAGGGAGCCTGCTCCTGTCACCTTCAGCATTTCTTGATTTGGAATCATAAGGCCAGAGATGATCAGGTGGCAGAAAACACAATCTGTGGCTGGTGAGTCAGGGAGCCTCTAAAAATCTGGAAGAAAAGCTCTATGCTCTTTCTCCATAAAAAGATATTTAGGGATGGAGTTATGCAGACAATTTTCAGACACTGCTCAACTCCCTGACTCAACCCTGGACACTCAAAAGTGGGAGACTGTCCACAGTCACAGGCTAAGAATCCAGACAGGACCCCAAGAGGCCCAGCTTCCCCAGGTCCCAGATCACGCACAGAATATTAGGCTCATCCAACTGCACCCAGTCCCACTGATGACGGGGAGCCTGGAGGAGGCACCAAAGACAAGATGGTTCCTTTTTGGAACGGACTCAAATGTTGAGTTACCAGAAATAATTCAGGGCTAGGAGGCCAGGGCCTCACAGTGTCCTGCCGCATTCAAACAGGAACATATTTCAACCTGCAGTCGGTTTGGACTTTGGTTAGCAAAGGGTGGGTCCCCGCAGCCATCCGCCCTGTCTCTGTGGTGCTTAATGGGGCAAGCTGGCTCGGGGAGTGGGGATGAGATCACATTTCTAGAGGGCGTTGGGATTCCCGGGGAAAAGGAGCCTGTCTCCAGCTTCTTCACAGTTGACTGCACCTCCACCCCGCCTCAGGCCTCCTGGGCTATTTATAGCCTCACACCCAAAACACAAACTGTTGTTTGCAGCTTTTCCAAGGTCTAGCCCAAGGCTCTGCTTCAGTTCTGATTTCCATCTGTGCAAACACCCAGCTCCTGATGGGGTTTTAAGAGCAAGGATGGGGCCAGAACAGGAGACCCTGGAATAGAGCATGGGCCTCACCTTCCCCAGCACACACAATGCCCGAGTAGGCTCCAGCCCCCCGGTACAGCAGTCCCACAGAGCCTGCACCAGGGGCGGGCTCCCCCTCCCTTGTGGACCGGTCTATTTTAAGCGCTATATTTTTAGGACGAGCAAATGTACTGGGTTTGTACAGTCCAAGATCACGGCCTCCCCTCTGGCGGCAGCTGCACTGCCAGGCCTCCTTGTCTTTGACTTTGGAGGCTGGTGTCAGCTGGCCATCTGTGGTCTGGGCTTAAGGAAGGGCGGGGTGATGGGGTGGTCTGGGCCTGGAAGGTGCAGGCAGCTCATGACGGAAAATTCCACCAGCTCCTGGAAGTTGAGACGGCACCGGCACCCCTGGCTTTGCCACCAGGGACACCAGGAGCCCACATACACTGAAGGCCCATCCGCACCTGGGAGGCGGCAAGTCAGCACCCCAGGTTCAACTCCTGGCTCCAATCTGACTCCAGGAGCAGAACACCCCTGAGCCCCACCTGCTCACCTACGCTGAGGTGAGGACAGCCAGGCCTGGCTGGTGGGGTGAATGAGCAAGAGGAAGCAGCCAAGCTACTGAGTCCTGATGGCTCACGGAGGGAAAGGTACTCTGCAAGCATCACTGTGATGCCTCCGAGATCCCTTCATCATGGGGAGGAGCACAGGGCTCCAGAAAGCCTTCCTCTCAGCTTTCTCCTACACGCCAGCAGGCCTGGTGACACTGTCTGGGATGTGGCCCTAGCTGTGGTCCTCCCTTCGCCATCTCCCTGCCTTCAGCAGGGCTTTCCCCATCCATCACCTAACACCCAACTCAGCCTGGGTCTCCCGCCAGCCTGGTGCAGCCTGTACCACTGCCCGGGTGAATATTCCAGAGCACAAGTCTGATCATCTCACGTTTCTGCTCAGAAGCTTCTGTTCCTCAGGTAAAATGCAACTTCTTTAGGCCTCACAGGCAAACCAGGCTCACGTAAAACCTCCCCCAACTCAACAACCAAAAAACAACCAAACGACCCGACTCAAAAGATGAGCAGAGGACTTGAATAGAATTTTCTACAAAGCAGACGTGCAAAGGGCCACCTAGCACATGAAAAAATGCTCAACATCTCTAGGACATGCATGGCAGGAGCTGGCAGCATAGGAAGAGGGAAGAGCGCCTCCTTCCAGAAGGAGGAAAAGAAAGAAGGGCAAACGCAAACAGCTGAGACCTCGGCCCCCTGAACCAGGAGGAGTGAACACGCAGACTGGTGTGGCTAGAGCAGAGGGCAGGAGGGAACGGAGCGAGAAGGGAAGTGAAGGAGGCGAGTGGAGGAGTGAGGCAAACAGGGTCCGGGCACCAGCGAAAGGTATTCAGAACAAAGCCCCTTACTCTGGTGAGCCAGGAGTCACTGGGGGCTGTGAGTGCACAGTGAATGAAGTTCAACTTAGCACAATCGTTCTGGCTGCCAGGGCAGAAGACAGCAGGGAGGCCGCCGCGACCACCCAAGCGCCAGACGCTGGCCACGAGCATGTGTCAGAAGGCGGGAGACAGAAGATGCTTTGCAAGGCAGAGCCAACAGGCTTGTTGATGGGCTGGGTGTGAAGACAGAGAGAGGATTAAGAAATGTCCCCAAGGCTTTTGGCCCAAGACACCAGAAGGATGAAGTTGGCATGAACTGAGACAAGAGAGAGAATCACAGGTTTGGGGAGAAGTCAGAGTTGGGTTTTGGACCGTCGACAAATGGAGACATCAGAAAAGCACTGGTCTGGTGAGGCTGGAGTCCAGGCCATGGACACTCGGTTGGGGTGATATTCAGAAGCGTAAAAGTGGGTGTGAGTGGTAAACATGGGGACTCCTAGGGCAAGCCTGGAGCACTACAAGATTTACAACAGGGAAGATGAGGAGGAGTTGGCAAGGGAAGCAAGGAGAAGAAGCCCCAAGAGGTGACAAGAGGTGAGTGGAAGCCATGCACGTCCCGGGGGCAGCCAGGCACTGGGAGAAGGGAACAAGGTGGGGAGAGCCCAGTGCTGTGGGCGTGAAGGAAGTGATGGAGAACAGACCACAGGGCAATGTGGAGGCCACAGAGGGCCTTGAGAACATGGCTTTGGTGGAGAGCCGGGTGGGAGGCAGAGAACAGGGATCAGCTGGCCCTCTGGGGCAGGGACTCTCCCCAGTCATCACTCAGAAAGAGGAGAGATGGGTGGTAGCTGAAGGGCAGTGGGGTCAAGAAAGGGAACATGTATTTCAATTTCCTTCTTCACAACTTTCTAAACTTTCCAAGCTTCTGTGGATGACTTTTTTAAAATTCTTAATTATAGTAAAATACACGTAACACACACTTTGCCCTCTTAATCATTCAAAGTGTAGAGTTCAGTCTTGTTTAATACATTCACATGGTTGTGCGACCATCACCCCACCCATCTCCAGAACTCTGCATCTCGTAAAACTGAAACTCTGTTCCCATTAAACACCAACCCCCGTCCTCCTGAGGCCCTGGCACCCCCTCTTCTACTTTCGGTCTCTGTGAATTTTGACTGCTCTGGAATCCACGGGGTCACAGAGTTGGACACGATTGACTGACTGAACAGAACTGAAAGTAATCCATACAAGAGGAATCATAGAGTACTCATCCTTTTGGGGGCTGGTTTATTTCACTGAGCACAGTGCCTACAAGGTTCATTCATGCTGCGGCAGGTATCAGAACTGTATTCCTTTTTAAGGCTGAATGATATTCCACTGTATGGACCTACCACATTTGATTTATCCCTTCATCCCTTGATGGATCTTTGTGTTTTTCCCACCTTCTGGTTAATGTGAACAATGCTGCTGAGAACACGGCTATACAGATACCTCTTTGAGACTCTGCTTTCAGTTCTTTCACGTCTGCACCCAGAAGTGGAATTACAGGATCATATGGTAACTCTATTTTAATTTTTCAAGGAAGAGTCATGCTGTTTTCCATAGCAGCTGCCCCACTTTATGTCCCCACCAGCCGTGCGCAAGGGTTCCAATTTCTCCACATCGAGAGGGATATTTTTAAGATGGGAGGAATCATGGAATGTTTGTATGCTGATGGGAGGCTCCAGGAAAGAGAGAAAATAGCTGCTTGGGAGGGAGGCAGAGAACAGTGAGGACTGAGCCAGGGCCTCCCGGCGATGAGGAGAAGGCCGCGGGGTGCACAGGTGCAGGAGCTCGGGTTTGGCAGGAGGAGCCTGAGGAAGTTCTCGCTGATGGTGTCTGATGAGCAAGGTCTTCAGCCAGGAGAGGGCAGGAGATGTGCTGAGGAAGGAGGAGAGGGAGCAGGTGCATAAGTGTCACCGTGGAGCACAGACGGGGGACCACGGGTGCCCCTGGGCAGCGTCTTGGGACAGCCAGGCCAGCCTGGAGAGGAGCAGGAGGGAACTGATTTACTCCGGGCTCTGGATTTGCCAAGTAAGAACAATACGGTGAGAAGGGGGCAGAGTCAGAAAGAGTGTGAATGGTGAAGTGAGAAGCAAGAGCAGGGTGAAGCTGGAAGAGGCCCTACACATCAACAGGTCTTAGCCCCAAGGACCTCAGGGATAACTGTTGGGAAGGAGGTCCCGGATAACACATATTTTTAGGATGGGTGGAGCTTACATTCCAAGGTTGAATAGACCAAAAAGGAAAGGAATGAAACAATAAAATAATTACATGAGTGTGTGCTCAGTGGTAACCAACTCTTTGCGACCCGCATGAGCTGTAGCCCACCAGGTTCCTGGGTTCATGGGATTCTCCAGGCAAGAATACTAGAGTGGATTGCCGTTTCCTTCTTTAAGGGATCTTGTGACCCAGGGATTGAACCCGTGTCTCCTGTGTCTCCTCCGTTGTCAGGTGGGTTCTTTATCACTGAGGCACCTGGAAAGCCCTAAAATAGCTACAGACCATAATAAAGGCCCTGAAAGAAACAAGCCAGCCTGGAGACAGGGGTTGGGGAGGGGCTTATTTAAACAGAGCGATCAGAGGTTGCCCCTTGAGGAGGCTGGAGCTGAGACCTGAGTGTCACATTGAGGAAGGACCCCAGTATCTGCAGAGTGGAAAGCATGCAGAAGGGGCTGGAGACAGTGTGAAAAACAGGAAGAAGTCCAGAGGCTGAGTTTGAGGGTTGCTGGAGCACCTGAAGAGCTTTCACGGCAAAATAACACAATCCACACTGGAATATCTAACCGCCAATTCAAGCCCAACATTACCAAGAACCCATGAAACCTGTGGTGGATTCCTTCTGCAGCGACACGGCAAGGCAGAAGTCAGTAGCTAGCATGCCCACACGTGACAGCAGGCACCAAACCAGGAGGCTGTGTATGAATGCCACAGGACAGCAGCTGGGGTGTTTGGGGCTAGAACTTTTCCACCAAATTAAGTACTGGCCAGCAGAAGCCGCCCTCTGCGCGCATCTACACCTGCGCCAAGGTGCAAGCTCTGGTTCTTTCTGCAGACTAACCAGGCTGTCCCAAAGAGGCCACCAGAGCTTCCAGCTTCCTCCCACGCAAGCCCCCTCCAGCCCCCACACCTCCTATCCCACCAGGCCCTGGGGAAGCAGGCCTGGCCCAACCCCAGAGCTGCCTGGGCTCCTGAGCAGCTCCAAGGCGAGAGGGAAAATGGGAAGATCCCCCCGCCCAGTCCTGGCCAAGCCCTGTCTCTCTCCACCAGCAGGACCAGTGCTGAACTGGGGGAGAGAAAATCAGAAAGAAAAGGGAGCAAGAGGAAAAAGGCAAAGCCAGCCAGGACAGACGCAGCAGAAATTCCTGGAACTCTTACTTCCACTGGAATCGCCTGTCCCTACACTACCCTGAGAGCTCCGAGGGCCTCCGCCACCTGCACTGCTGCCTGCAGGCTGGGGATTGGATCCAAGTTATGCCGTTGAACCCCCACACCTCCCTGAGGAATAAGAATTGTCACGCCAGGTTGAAGATGGGGAGGTTGAGACTCAATAAGGGATGTGACCTTGACGAAGGTTACACAGCCCAAAGTGACCTGCCGGCTTCCATGCTCCCTCCCACCTGTGCACGGCCACCACTGGAGAAAAGGCAGATCCGCACTGAAGGGGAGGTGACCCCAGCTCCCTTGCCCAGGGCCAGGGGATAAATGGCCCCTGCTGACCCCTGGTGAAGGGTAGACAGGTACCAGCCTCCCAAGAGCTCCTCTCCCAGGAAAGCCGGCAGGAGGCCTGAAGCATCTGTTTATTTCCCTTGGTCTCGTCTTCAGCACTAAACCACAACGTTTATCTTTAGGTCACTTAAAGCATATAAATTAGGTTAAATATTTCATTCACTAAACAGCTCAGATAGTCATGGATTCTACCCTAAGTGAGCAGGAAGTTAATTCTCTCTACATTTACTCAGTAATATGAAATAATCATCTTAAATGAATATTTTACAGTTTGCATTTATTAGCAATCCAATTCCTTTCAGAGCCACTTGTAAGGGGTCCCAACGCCTTAGGAAATTTAAACATTCCAGATGAAGCCATCATCTCGTAAAGATTCTGCCCATTTGGTGTTGATGCAGGGTTAGGACATGCCCTCCTGGCCAGGCCCAGCTCCTCGCTTTTCCAGGGAGCTTCCGGCTGAGGAGGGCGGGTCTCCTGCCCAACACGGAGCCAAGTTCATCCCTGGCCTATTCGGATCCTTCCTAAGATCCTGTTCATGTCAACAAGAAACCAAAACAAGAAACCAACAAGCCACTGAAGCTTTATTCAGCAGGTGCTCTGTGCAAGGGCTGTGTCTGCCTGTCCCCACCACCACCCTCCTGTCACCATCAGGCCCCCTCCGGCCTCGGCCGACAGCTCCAGCTCAGAGCTCCCTTCACCTCCCCTCATTTCTGTGCTGTTTCTCTGCATGACTCACCTGGCGCTTATCTTGTTCCCCCATGCTGGGCTCTAGGAGGATCTCACTGGAATAAATCTGAGGCCCCAGAGAGGAATTAAAAGTTCCTTAAGAGGCTAGCTCCCTTTGCACCTTCCTCCTCCCCACAGGGTGCCCCAGATGGCACTGACCACAAGGTTGACACTCCATCACTGTGCCAGCAAAAGGCACAGACAGAAGTGGGGCTCTACGTCTTCCCTTTCAAAGCCCTCCTTTCCTCCTCTTGAATGAGGAGCCCCCTCCCCTGCCCCCCGCCCCTATTGTCCACTCTGANAAAAAAAAAAAAAAGCAAACAGAATACACATGTTTCTGAAAGGTCCGTGGGATCATAAGGACAATCTAGCATGTGGACAGGACCACGTGAGCTCTGCCCAGCTGATAGGAAAGGCCCCACGGTGGATTCCAGAAGCCAGACCAGGGCAGCTGCCTCCTCTTCTAGACACAGTTTTGGGTTCCCACCCAAGTTCTCATAGTCAAAGCTATGATTTTTCCAGTAGTCAAGTACAAATGTGAGAGAAAGCTGAGCACCAACGAATTGATGCTTTTGAACTGTGGTATTGGAAGAGACTCTTGAAAGTCCCTTGGACTGCAAGGAGATCAAACCAGTCAATCCTAAAGGAAATCAGTCCTGAATATTCATTGGAAGGACTGATGCTAAGGCCGAAGCTCCAATACTTCAACCACCTGATGTGAACATTCACTAGAAAAGACCTTGATGCTGGAAAAGATTGAGGGCAGAAGGAGAAGGGGGTGACAGAGATTGGATGGCATCACTGACTCAATGGACGTGAGTTTGAGCAAATTCCAGAAGATAGTGAAAGACAGGAAAGCCTGACGTGCTGCAGTCCGTGAGGTCACAAAAAGTCAGACACAGTTGAGCGACTGAACACCACCACCAAGTTCTCCAGCTGAGGTGCCAGTTGCCTCATTTGAAAAGTCCAGGTGAAATTGATGCCAAACCCCTATTTTTGGGGAAAAAAAAAAAAACAGAATTGGCCTCTCTGTTCCTCAGCAATTATTCTCTCTTCAAATAGACAATTTTTGACCATTAACAGGATGACAGGACTCTAGTGGGTAAGGTGATCCATCTAGAAAATAATGTAGTGTCCACCATCATTCCCATTTCCTAAGCATGTTGGGCTATTTTTTATTTCAAGAAAAGTGAGGGAAATTATTTTCTGTAACTGGACGCATTCCTGTGCTCAGATCATCTCAAAACAGCTTACACTTTAAAGTGGAAGTGTACCTTTGAGAAGCATAGCACAGCCTGGACCCTTTGGGGAGTGCGTTTTCAAAATAAAGATAATAATGATGAATAATCTCTTGTTTGACAAGCAACGACAGGCTTCGACTCACCTCACACAATGGTTATTGCCTCCCAGGGCATAAACCAGATACTTGAGGAAAATTGGAGATTTCCCACTATTCTCCTTCTCAGCCTGGGATAACATGGGTTTGTTCTTGCTGGTATATGAAAATCATTACTCTTTCTAATGGAAACAATAACTTCCACACAAAGCACCTGTGTGGCCTCCCCTGACCACCAACCTACCTGCATGAGTGATTACTTAAAACCAAAGGAGCTTAAGAGCTCCCCCTTTATTTGCTTTTGTTGCCTCGAATCACGGTAATAAAGTCCCGAAGCTCCTTCACGGGAGTCATGCACCAATGCGACCTGGAACTCCATCAACATCTCCTCCAAGTCCGACTCCGGCTGCTCGCACATGGACCACCTACTTAACCAGTTATCTGGGCCCAGGTATTCGTCTCAATCTTGCTCCCCACCCCTCATCCCTGCCCCACTCACCAAACATGCTTCTGGACCACATTCCTCATTGCGGACAGAGCAAAATCAAAGCATATGAACTTGTTTCCGTACTGACCTTCGGGCTTCCCTGGTGGCTCAGTAGTAAAGAATCTGCCCGGTGGTGAGGGAGACACGGGTTTGGTCCCTAATCAGGGAAGATCCCATAGGCTGCGGGCCTGTGTGCTGCAGCAACTGAAGCCCACGTGCCCCACAGCCCGTGCTCCACAGCAAGAGCAGCCAAGAGGAAGCCTGTGCACTGCAGCTAGACAGTAGCCCCTACTCACCGCAGCCACAGAAAAGTCCGCACAGCAACGAAGACCCAGCCCCGCCAAAAATAAACTAAATAAATGAACGTTTTTCAAAAATCAGTTACCTTTGCAAAACACAATTAGGACAGCAAACCTGTGTGATTCTGAAGCCAAGGTCAGGCAACACGATGGTAATGGTTGGCACCACTGATATCATTCTAAATATTTCTGCCCTCTCTCCTTTAGTTGGGCTTCCATTGTGACTCAGCTGGTAAAGAATCCACCTGCAATGCAGGAGATCTGGGTTTGATCCCTGGCTTGGAAAGATCCCCTGGTGAAGAGAAAGGCTACCCGATCCAGTATTCTGACCTGGAGAATTCCATGGACTGTATAGTTCATGGAGTCCCAAAGAGTCGGACGTGACTGAGTGACTTTCACTTCACTGCTCCTTTAGTTAGTCCCATGGTTCTCAGCAGGGGCAATTCCACCCTCACCCCCCACCCCAAAAGACATCTGACAATGTCATGAGACATTTTGGACTGTCCCAGCTGGAGGTGAACACGCCTGGTACCTACTGGTAGGCAGAGGCCAGGATGCTGCTAGACATCCAACAAGGCATAGGACAACCCCCCAACCCAGCAAAGAGTTATCCAGCCCAAAATGTCAGTAGTGCTGAGACTGAGACCCTGAGTTAGATGAGCAGCAATTCTCCATGGCCTTTACCATGTGGCTTCAGGGAGTTGCTGAGTCTTGCTTGTTTTGTCCTCTGTGATGAAATGCTGGGGATTACAAGTCTGGGGAGGAGCACTTAGAGAGAAGCTGATCTGCATCATCAAGTGAGTCATAACCAACCATCTCATCCCCTTATTGATAGGACTCGCATTCTGCACATCTCAGTGACTCTAGATTTCAGCAAGGCAGCCAGCGAAGTCCCTCATGTTATACTTGGAAATTAAATGGTGGTACTGACAAGGAGATTCATCCTTGGTTGAATGACGAAACTTGCAAAGCAGAGAATAATAGATCCCAGTCACCTGGAGGGAGGCCTCTAAGGACACATCACAGGCTTTGCCCTTCACCCCATCATGTGGGACATCTCTTGAATAGGTTCACAGTATTCTTCTGAGATCCCATGAATAGCATCATTGAGAAGGATGCTGATATTCTGGTAAGCTGAGACAGAATTCAAGCAGACCTCAAGGGATTTATGACAGAATAAATAAGCTCCATGGCAGTAATAGGTAGCCTTGGATGTCTTTATGGCTTTCAAAGCATTTTTCACTAGGCTGTTTCATTTGATCATCATCGTCAACCCATAATATAGGTGGGTCTCCTGACCCCCAGCCCAGCATCCACTCTATATCCCACCTTGCTTAAGGGTCAAGAGTCTGTACCTCTCCTGGCCAGAATCCAGGACTGGGGAGAGAGTCCTTTGGAAAAGAGTTTTCGTTTGAGCACCAGCTTGAAAGGTGTTCATCTGGCTGGGTTAACTCGAGGATAATGTCAAGAAAAAGAAGGTAGCAATGCCTTTCCTCTGCTCTGATCAGCAGCCACGTGTGTGGTTTGGTCTTGTTTTAGCCAGCACATTTCAAAGCAGAACTGAAAACAAGAGCTTAGCCAGAGGAGGATGATCAAGACGGAGGAGAACAACAGCAAGTCCTATGAAGGAGATAGAAGCAGCAGGAGTCATCTGCTCATTAGAGACACGCAAGGACGCCACGATGCTGTCTTCAAAGACAGAGGTGCTGTCCTGGACAAGACATATTCAAGGTATTCCCTGTGGCTCCAGAGGGCAGGCGCAAGGCTGGTGTATATTCAGGGGGAATATTTAAGCTCAGCAGACAGAACTTTCTGACCATTTATTATACCATCAGAAATGGCAGGCAAGGGACTTCCCTTATGATCCAATGGCTAAGACCCTGTGCTGTCTGTCAATGCAGGGGGTCCAGGTTTGTTCCCTGATCACATGCCACAACCAAGACCAAGTGCAGCCAAATAAATTAATGAATAAATAAAAGAATAAATAAATACTTTTTTTAAATGGCAGGCAGGTCACTATCCCAGGTGGTAATAAGCTCCCAGCCTTGAAAGTGTGCAAGCTCAGAGTGGAGCTAAGAGAAGGGCTTCAGAGGTAAGGTTTAAACCATGTCACTGGTTCATTCAGCAAATACACATTGAGAGCGTGGTCCTAGGAGCTGGAGGGGAGAGCAGTGAACACAAGACAAAATCCTGCTCTCTTGGAGTTTATAGGTCAACGGTGACGAGGTGGTGGGAAGTGCTATGAAGACTTGGGATTTGGTGATAATCAAGAACTTCCCACCAGATTATCACTGTTCGGGTCCTTATATTATCAATATTCAGGTCCTTAAAGAAATTAGGAATGTAATAACAAATAACTATGAATATTTAAGAGTGCAGCTACAAGAAAGTATGAGGGTATTCCCAGTAGCGTGGGATCTGGGTTCCTCAAATGAGTCATCAGTGAGTCAAATATAAGATCATCTGAGACCAACAAGGCCCATCACCCCCAAAGTCCCTTCCTGCCCAAAGACACCGGAATTTTATAAAAGCACGTCTGTGGCTTCCCACGAAGTCTCTTTTTGAAACAAGCCGAACCACGTAACAACACTGAGCTCAGAATGGGACTCCCTGGTGGCCCATCGGGCAAAAGGAGAAGCGGGCATAAGGGGAGGTTGACAAGTAACACAGGAAAGTGGAGAAACTGAGTCTGAAAGTAACTGAGTCAAAAGCACTGAGGTCAGAGCCCAGAGAAGCCAGAGAACCCAAACCTCAGGGCTCCAGGGGAAGTGACGCCAAGGGAAGGCACCTGCTAACCGCCTCGTCTCTGGCGGGACCGTGGCCCCCGAGCCCTGGCCTGCTCCAAGGGGCATGGGGAGGCTTCGAGCTGTCCCTCAGCTGCTCTCGGATACAAAATTTTAAAAGAACGTTATATAGATGAAAGCGAAAGTCGCTCAGTCGTGTCCGACTCTTTGCAACCCCCTGGATTATAAAGTCCATGGGATTCTTCAGGCCAGAATACTGGAGTGGGTAGCCTTTCCCTTCTCCAGGAGATCTTCCTAACCCAGGGATTGAACCAAGGTCTCCCACACTGCAGGCAGATTCTTTACCAGCTGAGCCACAAGGGAAGCCGGCTGAGCCACAAAAAATGTTATGAGAAATGACAATTATAGGTCTACTTTATCTATCCATGCAAACTAAGACATTATCTAATCAAATAAAAGGATATATTAAAAAAAGTTTTTTTAAGGGTCAAGTTGGCCAGGGGGGCGGGCAGGGGGCACCTGACATCAAGGAACGGGCAAGCCCAAATTTAACACCCAAGTCTCCACAGTGAGGGGCACCCCTGAACCCACTTGTTCTCCAAAACTCATGGGGAAAAGCCCAAGTCGGGGTCTGACACCACTCTCCCCAGTCCATACTGCCATCCAAGGGGGCTGGGGCTCCCAGGGGAAGCACAAGACCTCCAGGGAGAGTAGTCCTCCCAAGAGAAAGATGGGAGATACCGCTGTCCATGAAGCAGGATTAACAGACAAAAAAAAACAAGAATTCAAGCTAAGAAAGACATATCCCCAAAGAGACAAGGGGGGATGTCAGGAATAGAAAGTCAGAACAGGCGGTTGTAAAGAACCAGCTAGAAACACTGGGTGTGAAACACATAAAAAAGCTTGTTTCATGGGGACAGCGTTTCAGTTTGGGAAGATGAGAAGGGTCTGGAGGCGGATGGTGGTGATGGTTGGACAACAATGTAAATGTGGTCAGTGCCAATGAACTGTCGACATAAAGTGGTGAGTTTAAAATAAATATAAATAAATAAATAAATAAAAATAAAGTGGTGAGTTTTATATTACTTACCACATATTTTTCCACAATAAGAATAGACAGAAATTAACAAATAAATTAATATGTAAATAATGCCATGAATATAAAGACCCTAGCACTCTTTCTGGAGAAGGCAATGGCACCCCACTCCAGTACTCTTGTCTGGAAAATCCCATGGACGGAGGAGCCTGGTAGGCTGCAGTCCATGGGGTCGCTAAGAGTCAGACACAACTGAGGGACTTCACTTTGACTTTTCACTTTCATGCACTGGAGAAGGAAATGGCAACACACTCCAGTATTCTTGCCTGGAGAATCCCAGGGAATGGGGAGCCTGGTGGGCTGCTGTCTATGGGGTCACAAGAGTCGGACACAACTGAAGCGACAGCAGCAGCAGCAGCAGCACTCTTTCCGCCACAATGAAGTTGTTTGATAAAAGGTAACTCTAAAAAATTAATAATAATATTAATAGGTGAAATGAATAAAGAATACAGCATTGGGTGGCCAAAAAGTCATTCAGGTTTTTCTGTAAGACGTTACAAACAACCTGAACAACCTTTCTGGCCAACCCAGCACCAACACTGATTCACTTTTGGGGGCTTCCCTGGGAGCTCAGTGGTAAAGAAGCCACCTGCAATGCAGGAACCACAGGAGACTCAGTTTGACCCCTGAGTAGAGAAGATCCCCTGGAGGAGGAAATGGCAATCCACTCCAGTATTCTTGCCTAGGAAATCCCATGGACAGATGTTACAACCTCTTTGACCAACCCAATACAATCACTGATTCATTTAGCAAATATTTATTGAGTATCCACTACATGCCAGATTCTGAGACAATATTACAGAATGAAACAGATAAGAAGTGCTGCCTTCCTGGCCCTCACATTCTGGCAGGAGAGACAGAAAATAAATAATGTTAAGAAATAAAATGCAGCAAATACTAGATGGTGATAGACGTGATGGAGAAGGTTAGGAAGGAGGGGAGTGGATTCCTAGTGGAGCCGTGAGGAATGGTTCCCCTGGGGAGGAGGTGTCTTAGGACTCCAGGCCCCTTGTGGTGGCTGATGACGAGGGACAAGGGATGGGTGAGGGGATGAGTGACATAGGGAATGTGGGGACACAGCCAGGAGCATGCAGAGCTCCAGGCACCCCTCTGGACTCACGCGAGGTGATGAAGGCTCCCGGAGGTGCAGATTCACATTTTATTCCTAAAATCAAGCATTCCATAACAACCGAAGAATGATTCAGTGAGCTAGAAGGTGACATCAGGGAACTTTCCCAGAAAGCATCAGGAAAGGATAAAGAAATGGGAAGAATTTTTTTAAGTAAATAAATAAAAGGAAATTTGACAAACAGAAGTTGACCTGTCAACGTCCATATCCCAGGAGCCTCAGGAGGTCAGAGATGTCAATGGTGGAGCAAACAAATGAAGAACTAATAACTAAGAATTTCCCAGAATTAAGGAGAGATGTAAAAACCTCACACTGGAAGGNAAAGTTATGACCAACCTAGATAGCATATTAAAAAGCAGAGATATTACTTTGCCAACAAAGGTCCATCTACTCAAGGCTATGGTTTTTCCAGGAGGTGGTAGGTGATGAAACTGTCTCTTATCATTCCAGGGACGAGAAGAGATACAGAGGTGAGTGGGAGATGGCCCTGAAGCATCTTCCTGCAAGCTTCCAATGCTCTGGAAGTATCACAGGCATTTTGCTGAAACTCAGATTAGCTGTGTTTCAAACCTTCGCTTGCTGGGTTTATGTGGATAACAGTTTCCAGGGTGGAGCTGTTCTACAGTAGTTGGCTGAAGGCTCAAGTACCTTCCCCAGTGGGAACAAAAGGAAGTAAAGTTAGAGTCTGTTGAGGAGCTTCCTTTCTCCCTCCTTTCTGCTGACCTCCAATTTATGTCCTTTCATTCAGTATCTTTGGGATTTGGGATGGGATGGGGGGAGGAGTTAAAGGAATAATGGGATACACAGCAAATTCAGGCCCTGAAAGATTCAGTACCAAGGCCAGAGAATCCCAAAGCCCAAGTCCTTTGCTATCTATTTCTGGCTCTTAGTTTTTCAACTGTTAAACTTATGAGTAATATCTAAGGTCCCTTCACACATGCACACTAGTTCTAACAGGATTAATTTCCATAAATTCAAGTTTAGTGAATGCAATGGAGGAGCCTAATGTGCATACATACCCCAAAAATGTTGGGACATGAGGTGAGATCATCAGGAACCCTATGACTAGAACAGAAAGGTGGATAACATTACTGTTCCTTTAGGACCACCATCTGCTCTGCACTCTGTATAGAGTATGGGGGGGGGGGTCTCTGTCACTTCATTCAGAGCTCCCCTGCCAAACTCCCTCACTTAACATTTACCACCATTATTTTTGAGCTTTCCATGTCAGCCCTCTCCCTCTTCCTTCTTTACTAACTGTACAAGATGCAAATACTGCTCTAGCAAGGCACAGCTCTGTTTCAAATTTCAGGTCAGCTTTCTGACAGTCATTCAGTTGTCCATGTAGGAAACTGCCAAAGANATTTACCACCATTATTTTTGAGCTTTCCATGTCAGCCCTCTCCCTCTTCCTTCTTTACTAACTGTACAAGATGCAAATACTGCTCTAGCAAGGCACAGCTCTGTTTCAAATTTCAGGTCAGCTTTCTGACAGTCATTCAGTTGTCCATGTAGGAAACTGCCAAAGACAGTTCCATTTCCAAGGGCAGAGCAGGTCACTTGATAGAGTAACCAACAGGGGTCCTGTGTGCCACCTTTTCCAATCATAGCCCTTCTTCCTCAAACTTCTACAAATGTACCTCTGAGTGGCAGAGAAGAGGGTCTTGACATGCCCACTAGTCCAAGTTATCATTCAATCACTCTTTTATTAACTCAAGAAATAATTTATAGATAGCTTCTTTGTGTCAGATGCTGGAGTTCAGTGATGAAGAAAATACAGTTTTTGCCCTAATGAGGCTTACAATATAGAGGTGAGACAAACCACCAACAAATGAACACCTTTTGTTAATAACAGGAGCCATCACTGATTGCTTACAGTGTGCCTGACAATATTCTAAGCACTTGAGATGTAGTAACTCATTTAAATCCTCCCAGTAACACTATGAGCTAAAGACTAGTACTGCTCCGAAGGACATGAAGACTTGTTACCTCTGCCCTTGCCCAGACTCCCAGTAGATTCCGTGATGCCCAGTAGTTGCTAGCAAGGGTCTTGGCTCTGGATGCCTTTGGCGCGGGGTAAAGGAGCTCAGTTCAGTTCAGTTCAGTTAGCACACAGGAAAAGATCCAGCCAGCCGAGTGGCTCCTGGATTCAGGGCTGACCTGGCAGGATTCCCAGGACTGCGCTAGACCCCATCAACACCGCCCATTACCGCGGTTTTCCATCCTTTTTTCCCCTCCCCTTTCCCTCCGGCTCCCCAGTGCTCCCGCCTTCCCAGACCGGCCCCACTCTCTAAGCCGCCTCCTCTCTGAGCCGCCTCCTCTCTGAGTCGCCTCCTCTCTGAGTCATTTCCCCTTCTCCGACCCAAAGATCTTGGCTCTCCCTTCCCTCTGGCTGGAAGGAGAAGAGCAAACTGCTTTGGGAACTAGGTGAGCATTTTTCTCAGTGGGGACGGGCAACGCCTCCGGCCACACCCAGTAGCCCCTTGCCGCCCACTCCGTTCGGAAGGACGGGAAATCGAGGCGGTTCCCTTCGACCGAGCAGCCGCCTTCTCCGCTGTCCACCCCTGTCCAAAGGCTCTGGTGGCGGAGCTTGGGAGGTGCCACACCTGGGATGTGAGCAGAGATGCAACGGGCCAGTGGGGCTGGCCGGCCACGTGCTCGGGCGGGGTGAGCTCCGCGCGCCTGGGAGGGACCTCACTGGCCGAGAAGCTGAGGAGCAGGGAGGCTCGGCCGCCAGTCCCCCGGGCCCGCCCTAGAAAGGAGAGAGGGGAGAGGCTCCCTAGGCGGTGCGTGTGGAGACGCAGGAGTGGAACGTACCTGTGTGCGGAGGGACTCGAGGGGACACGCGTGCATCTGGCAATTTGGGGGGCGATGTGTTTGGAGAACCGTAACGCGTGCGTGGAGAGGCACGTGTAGGGGGTGAGTGCATGGGGGGGCCTAGGTGGAGGAGGTGCATGCGTGTGGGTTGCGTGAATGCAGGTGTGTGTGGGGGGGTGGGCAGAAAGGAAAGGAGTGCGGAGGGACGCAAGGGATGGAAATCCACACTCCAGCGTGCGCGACTGAGGTAAAAGATGGCAGAGCAGCTCTGGCTGGCAGCTTCCAACCAGCATTCTTTTTTGTTTTTTGAAGTGAGTTGGGTTTGGCGGGGCGGGGAGGGTGGACATGATCCGTTTGAAAATCTGAGGAAAATTTTTGACTCTCTCCTCCAAAGGAAAAAAAGTAACGAAAACGAACAAAAGCACGTGGTCCTTCCTGGGCCCACGGATGGTCATCCGTAGACCCCACACTATGGCTGAAAGCTGGAAGAAAATCCAAATAGGTGACTTAGGTATTCACCAGTGGGGCTTGTGATTGAGCGATGGAATAGGTGACCGAGCAGTTGCCTCCTTTCTCTCTGGGCCAGTCCTAGGCTGGGTGGCTTCAAGGCCAGATCACCGTGCCTCTGGGACGTGGCACCCTCAGAGTGGGTTTATGAGATGGAGGTCGCTCCCTGGGGTACTGCCACTCCAGGCCCCATGGTGTTCCTTATCCAGCTGGCACACACTGCCTCGCAACCGGCCCCAGGACAGCCCAGATCCGGGCTCCGGCCGCTGCCGTGCTGGTCAGCTCCCTGGTCTTGTTCAGGTCAGAGCATGGGGCTTAGCAGTGCGTCCTTGTTGCATCCTCTCACTCCCAGTGGTCTCCACGGCCTGAGGAGTCCGACTCTAAGGTTGGCCCTTGGTTGGGTAAGTGATGAGGAGGGCAGCGGATATGGGCTCTAATTCCTTCTTTACCATCAACTAACTGGGCTGTGAGTCAATTTCTGTAATCTTTCTGTGCCTTACTTTCCTTATTTGCAAACGGGAGAGTAGCTCACACCATGGTTGGAAGTGTAAATAAGACNGACCGTGGCACACAGCCCGGACCTCGGCACAGAGGGAATGAGGCACAGAGCCCAGAACTCGTCACAAGCTGAGGGTGGAACACAGCCTGGACTCGGTGCAGGCGACCGCGGCACACAGCCCGAAACTCAGTGAACACAGCCCGGGCAATGGAGCAGGGTGACTGTGGCACTCAGGCCGTACCTCAGCGCAGGGTGACAGCAGCACCTAGGCCGGACCTCGGCGCAGGGTGACAGCGGCACTTAGGCCGGACCTCGGCGCAGGGCTAACACAGCACACAGGCCGGACATCGGCACAGGGCGACCGTGGCACACAGGCCGGACTACGGCACAGGGTGACTGTGGAACACAGGCTGGATATTGGCTCAGGGCGACCACGGCATACAGCCTGGACCTCAGTGCAGGGGACCGTGGCACACAGCCCGGACTTCTGGAGAAGGCTAACATGGCACACAGCCCGGAATTTGGCAAAGAGGAACAGCGGCACAGAGCCGGGAACAGCTCGCAATCTGAGGGCAGAACATAGGCCGGAACTGGGCACAGTGCGACCACGGCAAACAACTCAGACCTGGAGAGATGGTGACCTCGGCACACAGTCTGGACTTTGGAACAGGGCGACCGTGGCACATAGCCCGGACGTCTGTAGAAGACTACCTCGGCACACAGCCCGGACCTCGGAACAAGGCGACCGTGGCAGAGAGCCCGGACCTCGGCACTGAGGGAATGTGGCTCAGAGCCCAGAACACGTCGCAAGCCGAGGGCAGAACACAGCCTGGACTTGGTGTAGGGCGATCGCGGCACACAGCCCGAACCACAGTGAAGAATGACGGAGGCACAGAGCACGGACCTCAGCGCAGGGCAACCCTGGCACAGAGCACCGACCTCAGGACATGGCGACCGTTGCACACAGACTGGACATAGACGCAGGGCAACTGCGGGACATAGCCTGGACCTTAGCGCAAGGCTACCATGGCACACAGCCCAGATCTCGGTGCAAGGCTACCGTGGCACACAGACTGGACCTCGGCACTGGACAACAAAGGCACATAGCCTGAACCTTAGTGAAGTGAGTTGGCGGCACACAGCCAGGAAATCTGTGCAGGGCTACCGGGGTACAGAGCTCGGAACTTGCCATGGTTCATCTTTGCCACAGCCCAGACCTCGGTGCAGGGCGACCATGGCAATCAGGACGGAACTCGTCTCCAGCCAATGGCGGAACACAACCCGGACCTCAGCACAGGGCAAACGTGGTACACAGGCCAGATTTCGGTGGAGGGTGACCAAGGCAACCAGCATGGACCTCGGCTCAGGGCGAACACAGCACAAAGCCCGAACCTCAGTGAAGGGCGACCGTGACACACAGACCAAAAATCTGTGCAGGGCCACCGTGGAACAGAGCTTGGAACACGTCACTAGCCAACCGTGGAACACAGCCCGGACCTCCACAATGGGCGACCGCGGCACACAGGCCGGACATCTGGNCAGTGAAGGGCGACCGTGACACACAGACCAAAAATCTGTGCAGGGCCACCGTGGAACAGAGCTTGGAACACGTCACTAGCCAACCGTGGAACACAGCCCGGACCTCCACAATGGGCGACCGCGGCACACAGGCCGGACATCTGGGAGGGCGACCCCGGCACATAGCCCGAACGTGAGTGAAGGGCGACTGTGACACACAGCCCGAAACTGGTCGCCACCTGACCGTGGAACACAGCCCGGACCTTGGCGCAGGGCTACCGCGGCACACAGCCCAAACCGCAGTGAAGGGCGACCACAGGACACAGTCCAGAAATCTGTGCAGGGTGACAGTGGCACAGAGCCTGGAACTCGTCGCTAGTGGACTGCAAAACAGCCAGGACCTCGGTGCAGGGCGACCACGGAAAACAGGCTGGAACTCATTGCAGGGCGACCACAGCACACAGCCCGGACCTCGGTGAAGGGCGACCAAGGCACACAGCCCAAAACTCAGTGAAAGGCGACGGCGTCACACAGCCCGGAACTCGTCGCTAGCCAACCGCGGAACACAGCCCGGACCTCGGTGCAGGGTGAAGATAGGACACAGGCCGGACCTCAGTGCAGGGCGACAGCAGCACACAGGCTGGACACCAGCGCAGGGTGACTGCGAAACACAGCCCAGACCTCGGTGCAAGGCTACCGTGGTACACAGCCCCAATCTTGGTTCAAGGCTTCTGTGGCACACAGACTGGACCTTGGCACAGGGAGAATGCAGCACATAGCCCGAACCTCAGAGAAGGGAGACGGCGGCACATGGCCCGGAAATCTGTGCAGGGCAACCGGGTTACAGAGCTTGGAACTTGTCTCTAGCCGACCGCGGAACACAGCCCGTACCTCGGCACAGGGTGACCATGGCAAACAGGTCGGAACTCATCTCCAGCCGACGGCAGAACACAGCCCAGACCTCGGCACAGGGCGACCGCGGCATGCAGGCTGGAACTTGGCACAGGGTGACCGCAGCACACAGCATGGACCTCGGCTCAGGGCAACTGCAGCTCACAGCCCGAACCTCAGTGAAAGGCGATCGTGGCACACAGCCCAAAAATCTATGCAGAGCGACCGTGGCACAGAGCTTGGAACTCGTCACTAGCCAATGGCAGAAAACAGCCCAGACCTCTGCAATGGGTGACCGTGGCACACAGGACGGACTTCTGCGTAGGGTGACCACGGCACACAGCCTAGACCTTGGCGCAGGGCGACTGCAGCACACAGCCCGAACGTCAGTGAAAGGTGACTGTGGCACACAGCCCGGAACTCGTTGCCAGCCGACCACAGAAAACAGCTCGGACCTTGGCGCAGGGCGACCGCGGCACACAGCCCAAACCCCAGTGAAGTGTGACCACAGCACACAGCCCAGAAATCTGTGCAGGGCGACAGCGGCACAGAGCCTGAAACTCATTGCTAGTCGACTGTGAAACACAGCCAGGACGTGGGTGCAGCGCGACCATATAAACAGGCCGGACATCGTCNCACACAGCCCAAACCCCAGTGAAGTGTGACCACAGCACACAGCCCAGAAATCTGTGCAGGGCGACAGCGGCACAGAGCCTGAAACTCATTGCTAGTCGACTGTGAAACACAGCCAGGACGTGGGTGCAGCGCGACCATATAAACAGGCCGGACATCGTCACAGAGCTACCATGGCACACAGGCCGGACCTCGGCGCAGGGCGACCGCAGCACACAGCCCGGATCTCGGTGTAGGGCGAATGCAGCACACAGGCCGGATCTTGGTGTAGGGCGAATGTGGCACACAGGCCAACCTCGGCGCAGGGCGACACTGACACACAGCACAGAACTGAGCTCAGGGCGACTGTGGCACACAGCCCTGACGTCGGTGCAGGACGACCATGGCAAACAGCCTGGACCTCAGCGCAGGGCAACCATGGCACACAACCTGGATATTGACGTAGGTCTACAGTGGCACACAGCCCCAACTCAGTGAAGGGCCACGCAGCACACAGCCCAGAAATCTGTGCAGGGCGACCACGGCACAGAGCCCAGAACTGGTCGCTAGCCGATCGAGGAACACAGCCCAGAGCTTGGTGCAGGGTGACATGGCAAACAGGCTTGTCCTTGTTGCAGGGCGAACACGGCACACAGCCTGGACCTTGGCGAAGGGCGATCTTGGCACACATCCCGAAACATAGTGAAGGGCGTCCGAGGCACACAGCCTGAAACTGAGTGAAGGGAGATCGTGTCACATAGCCCAGAACTCGTCGCTAGCCAATTGCGGAACACAGCCCCGACCTCGGCGCAGGGTGAAGGTTGCACACAGGTGGGAACACAGCGCAGGGCGACAGCAGAACACAGGCCGGACTTCGGTGCAGGGCGACCATGGCACAAAGGCCGGACCTTGGGGCAGGGCGACTGCGGAACACAGGCTGGATTTCGGCTCAGGGCGACTGGGGCATAAAGCCCGGACCTCGGCTCAGGGCGACCACGGCGCACAGCCTGAACCTCAGTGAAGAGCGACCGAGGCACACAGCATGGCCCTCGGCACAGGGCGACCCTGGCANATGGGGAGCCTGGTGGGCTGCTGTCTATGGGGTCACAAGAGTCGGACACAACTGAAGCGACAGCAGCAGCAGCAGCAGCACTCTTTCCGCCACAATGAAGTTGTTTGATAAAAGGTAACTCTAAAAAATTAATAATAATATTAATAGGTGAAATGAATAAAGAATACAGCATTGGGTGGCCAAAAAGTCATTCAGGTTTTTCTGTAAGACGTTACAAACAACCTGAACAACCTTTCTGGCCAACCCAGCACCAACACTGATTCACTTTTGGGGGCTTCCCTGGGAGCTCAGTGGTAAAGAAGCCACCTGCAATGCAGGAACCACAGGAGACTCAGTTTGACCCCTGAGTAGAGAAGATCCCCTGGAGGAGGAAATGGCAATCCACTCCAGTATTCTTGCCTAGGAAATCCCATGGACAGATGTTACAACCTCTTTGACCAACCCAATACAATCACTGATTCATTTAGCAAATATTTATTGAGTATCCACTACATGCCAGATTCTGAGACAATATTACAGAATGAAACAGATAAGAAGTGCTGCCTTCCTGGCCCTCACATTCTGGCAGGAGAGACAGAAAATAAATAATGTTAAGAAATAAAATGCAGCAAATACTAGATGGTGATAGACGTGATGGAGAAGGTTAGGAAGGAGGGGAGTGGATTCCTAGTGGAGCCGTGAGGAATGGTTCCCCTGGGGAGGAGGTGTCTTAGGACTCCAGGCCCCTTGTGGTGGCTGATGACGAGGGACAAGGGATGGGTGAGGGGATGAGTGACATAGGGAATGTGGGGACACAGCCAGGAGCATGCAGAGCTCCAGGCACCCCTCTGGACTCACGCGAGGTGATGAAGGCTCCCGGAGGTGCAGATTCACATTTTATTCCTAAAATCAAGCATTCCATAACAACCGAAGAATGATTCAGTGAGCTAGAAGGTGACATCAGGGAACTTTCCCAGAAAGCATCAGGAAAGGATAAAGAAATGGGAAGAATTTTTTTAAGTAAATAAATAAAAGGAAATTTGACAAACAGAAGTTGACCTGTCAACGTCCATATCCCAGGAGCCTCAGGAGGTCAGAGATGTCAATGGTGGAGCAAACAAATGAAGAACTAATAACTAAGAATTTCCCAGAATTAAGGAGAGATGTAAAAACCTCACACTGGAAGGATGCACAGAGTGCCAGAGGAGGGAGAAAAGAGATGGACAGACACTAGATGCTTCTGAAAGGAGAAATAACTCAAGAAGATATACTAACAGTGAAAAGATATGAGCCCTAAGAATTTGGCCTAAGAAAAGAAAAAATTAGAGTAATAACTGACAGAACTGTGAAAAGAAATGAATAAATCAAGAGATTTGGTTGGAGACTTTTACACACTCCTCTTGGAAACCAATGGCTTAAGCACACAAAAAGCAAAAAATCAAAGATAAAGAGATTTATTAAGGTTAAACTAATAAACACAGGGAGAATCCACCCAACAGAGAACACACATCCTTTTTGAGTGCACACAGATCGTTCACAAAAATTAAACATGCACCAGGCCATAAAGAAAGACTCAGTAAATGCCAGAGAGTCAACATTCTACAAACCATCTCGAGACCATGACATAATAAATTTTTTAAATATTAACAAAAGGATCACTTGTAAATCCAATATATCTGGGAACTTAAAAAACATTCTATTGATCCTTGTTAAAGAAAAAATCATAAGGGAGATTTTTCAGTGTTCAGAGGACACAGTAAAATCACTATCTGTCAAAATTTATGGGACACAGAAAATTCCTCTTCCAATAATGGAGGAGTAGCTAGTATTGGACCAACCCTCCAAATTTAAAATATATCTTTTCATCTGAAGACACCTAGGAGAGACCAAAAGCAGGCAGAAACTAGAGAGATTCAGAGACTTAGAAGGTCAAAGTGCTGGGTGAGTTTCTGAGTTTGGTGTTTTTGTTTTTTCTTTATAGTTTTTTTTTGCCTAAGGCAGAACCCAGTCAGAATCAGGGAGCAATTAATACTCAGATAGAAATCTGTATTTTGCCTATTGTAGAATCAGAGGACAGAGTGTGGGTGACCACACCATCTACAAAATGAAGGAGGAAACCCCCAAAAAAAGAAAGCCAAGAGCTAGATTTCAATTCTGCGTGTAAACTTGGCCCAAATCTCCAGTTAATCCCGGAATTACATATGCGTGGAGCAGGCTCTGAGCAACCCAGCTGAGGCTGCAGACTTGGACAAAGATTTCTGCTGCTACCCAGTTCGGATGGAACAGTTTAGGATTTGAATTTGGCAAAATTGAGTGTCTGCTAAAAGAAAAACTCACTATTATTCAGAATAACAAAACAGAATCCCACATCCTTTCACATTATCATTCACAAGATCCAGACCACAGTCTCACATTACAAAATATACAAGCAGGAAAATGTGACTCCCACTAAAGAGAAAAGTAAAGACTGACTCTGAGATGCCGCCAATGTCTGTATGAAGCTAGTATTTTTTTTTTGGGGGGGGGTGGACCATTTTTTAAAGTCTTTATTGAATTTGCTAAAATATTGCTTTCATTTTATGTTACACTTTGGGGGGCCGAGAGGCATGTGGTTGTCTTAACTCTCCAACCAGGGATGGAACCTGTACCCCCTGCATTTGAAGGTGAAGTCTTAATCACTGGACCGCCAGGTAAGTCCCTACACTAGTCTTTTTATTCTGATGTTTTGACATCTTGGAGCCTTGCTGACACTGGAAGAGACTGTTCCTCCTAGGGCTGGCTAATTCCCAGAGACAGCAAACAACTTGCCCAGGAGTGTACCTTTCATATACAAACCAACCAATCTGAAGCCCACACCCCAGTCATCTTTTACTGGGATCTTGGCACTCTCAGGGCTCTCACATACAGACCTCAGGGCCAGTACTAGATGAGGAGGGACAGTCCTTATACCCCAGAGCCCAATGGAATTATTCAAACTAGTCAATCCTATCCCTGTTTACCCTGTATTGTTTTGCCCTTCCCTCAAGAACCATAATAAAGACTCTGGTCCACATTTGTTTTCCTTGCTCCCTCTGCCTCTGGACCAGCCCTGATGTTTACGCACGTGGCCCAATGTGACATGCTGTACCTCTTCCTATTGGGGAACTATGAAAAACAAGTTATATTTTCAGTGACTTCCCTGGCAATCTAGTGGTTATGACTCCACACCCCCCACTGCAGGGGGAGCAGGTTCAATCCCTAAGTATTAAAAAAAAAAATTTATATTTTCAATCACAATCATCTCCTGATGGGTTAGTCTCACCATATCTGAATAATAATAAGACCAACATTTTAAAACAATGTTGAAATTAGAAGACAAAGATTTTAAAGGAACTATAACTATACTCAAGTGAGTAAAGGAAAATATGTTCATAATAACTGCACAGATAGGTCATCTCATTAGAGAAGAAACAACAAAAAGGAACTAAATGAAAATTCTATAACTAAAAAATAAAATGCCTGAAATGTATTCCCTGGGTTGATGATAACAGAGGAAGAGTTAGTGAACTTGAAGAGTGGACAATTTCTGTTGATTTATCTCAGTGAATTTCAGCTGGAGGTGATTTTTGTCCCCCACAAGATATTTGGGAAAATATCTTGGAAAAGACCCTAATGCTGGGAAAGATTGAAAGCAAGAGGAGAAGAGGGTGGCAAAGGATGAAATGGTTAAATAGCATCACTAACTTAATGTCCATGAATCTGGGCAAATTCTGGGAGACAGTGAAGGACAGGGAAGTCTGATGCACTGCAGTCCATGGGTTCACAAAGATTCAGACACAACTTAGTGAAGGAATAACAACAACAAGAGATATGTGGGAATGTTTGGAGACATTTTGGTTTTCATAACTGGGAGGCTAGCTATTGGCATCTAGTGGTAGAGGTCAGGGATGCTGCTAAACATCTGACAACACACAGGAAGCCCTCCCCACACTGGACAACTAATGATCTGGCCCAAAATGTCAGTCCTGCTGGGATAGAGAAATCCTGACCTATTGGGAAAACAAAAATGTTTTTTAAAAGTGAACAAGTTTTGGTTATTTGTGGGAAAAAAATGCAAGGTCAAATATACATATCTTTGGAGTCCCAGAAGACAAGAATGAGAATAGGTCAGAAAAAAATCAGAGAAGGCAATGGCACCCTACTCCAGTACTCTTGCCTGGAAAATCCCATGACGGAGGAGCCAGGTGGGCTGCAGTCCATGGGGTCGCTAAGAGTTGGACACGACTGAGCGACTTCACTTTGACTTTTCACTTTCATGCATTGGAGAAGGAAATGGCAACCCACTCCAGTGTTCTTGCCTGGAGAATCCCAGGGACAGCAGAGCCTGGTGGGCTGCCATCTATGGGGTCACACAGAGTCAGACACGACTGAAGCGAGTTAGCAGCAGCAGCAGCAGAAAAAAATATTTGAGGAAATAATGGACTGAATGTTCCCAAATGTGTTGAAAGACATAGATTTTCAGATTCAAAAAGTTCAGTAAACCCCAAACAAAATAAACAAAGTAAAAAACACCTCAGGATACCAAAGTCAAAGTGAATAACATTCAAAGATAAACAGAAAATCCTGAAGGCACCCAGACATAACACATTACATAAAAGATAAATCAATAAATGCTGAATAACTTTTTATTGAGAACAGGAGGACAGAAGAGAGAAGAACATCACCATTCATGTGCTAAAAGGAAAAAAACGTCAGCCAAGAATTCTGTACACAATGAAAACATCTCCCAATAATGAACACAAATAAAGACATATTCAGGAAATTTTTTTAAAAAAAGAAAAATTACCACCATAAAATGTTCCCTATGAAAAAATTTATATGAAATCTTCAGGATGAAGAGAAGTGATTTCAGGAAGGAACAGAGTCTCATAAATGAGAGCAGTTATAAAGATATTGTTTCCCACTCTTATTTTCCTAAAATATATATGACTATTTATATCAGAAAGAAAAGAAAAACACTATATCAGGTTTATAGCATATATATAACAAGTATAGCATGAAGGAGTAGAGATACATTAAACTACATTTTTGCAAGATTCTTACAGTGAAGTAGTATAAATATGAACTATAAGTAGACTGTGAAAAGTTAAGAATATATATTATATTCCTTAGTGCAACCATCCCCAAAAATTTAAAACATGAAAAGAACACAGCTAAAATGAGAAATTAAAATGAAACTCATTTTAAAATATTTAATTAACCCAAAGAGAAATAAAAAAAACAGGTGAGATAAATACAAAACCATTATCAACACTATAGACATATTTCCAACCATATCAATAATTACATTATATGTAAAAAGACTAAACACTCCAATTAAAAAGCAAAGATTGTCAGAACAGATGAAAAGAACAAGATCCAACCATACACTCTCTATAAGAAAAATACTTTAAATATAGAAACAAAGAAAGTAGCATGTGAAAACAGATAAACCATGTAAGCTATAAGAAGGTTGGAGTGGCTATAAAAATGCTAAGATAAACAGAATTATCAGAAACACAAAAATTCCACAGTGATAAATGGGGTAATTATATCAGGGAGACACTCCATCATAAATTTGAATGTGCCCTATAATAAGGCCTAAAAGCAAGAAGCAAAAACTGACAGATATTAAGAAAGAAATAGATGGATCCATTGTCTTAATTGGGACACACTAGTCCTCCTTGGAAGGAAAGCTATAACAAATCTAGACAGCATACTAAAAAGCAGAGACATCACTTTGCCAACAAAGGTTTGTATAGTCAAAGCTACAGTTTTTCCTGTAGTCATGTATGGATATAAGAATTAGACCATAAAGAAGGCTGAGCACCAAAGAAGTGATACCTTCGAACTGTAGTGTGAGAATACTCTTGAGAGTCCCTTGGACAGCAAGGAGATCAAACCAGTCTATCCTAAAGGAAATCAACCCTGAATATTCATTGGAAGAACTGATGCTGAAGCTGAAGCCCCAGTACTTTGGCTATCTGATGTGAAGAGTCAACTCATTGGAAAAGACCCTGATCCTGGAAAAGACTGAAGGCTAAAAGAGAAGAGAGTGGCAAAGGATGATAGTTAGATCGTATCACTGACTCAGTGAACACTCATCTGAGCAAACTCCAGGAGACAGTGAAGGACAGGGAACCCTGGTGTGTTGCAGCCCACTGGGTGGTAAAACGGATACAACTTAGTGACTGAAAAACAACAACAAAGTGTCCAAAAACCACAAAATGTCTGGAAATAAAGTAACAAACAACAAGCAAAACCTCTACACTGAAAGCTGCAGAACATTAGGAGGAAGATTAAAGAAGACCTAAATAAATGGATAGACCATATTTATGGATTGGAAGACTCTGTATTTTAAAGATGACAATTGCCTCCAAACTGACCTATATCTTTAACACCATCCCACTGAAAACACCTGCAGGATTTTTTTTTTAATAAATTGACAAACCGATTCTAACATTTAAAAGGAAAATGAAAAGGAAGTAGAATAGCCAATAACATTTTTAAAAAGAACAGAGTCAGAAGCCCATCTTTTAAGCTTTGCTATGAAGCTACAGCAGGCAAGATGGCAGCACACTGACACAGGCGAGACAAATAGATTGGTGGAACAGAACAGAGCCCAGAAGAGACCCATGCTTATATGGTTACTTAATTTTAGGCACTGGAGCAATCCAATGGGGAAAAGAAAGTCTTTTCAATAAACGATGCTGACACAACCGGACATCAATATGGAAATTAACAAACGCCTCCTATCTTATACCATACACGAAATTAATTTAAGATGGATAATAGATCCACAAGTAAAAGCCCAAACGATAAAGCTTCCAGAAGAAAACATAGGAGAATATCTCCAGAATGAGGTAACAAGCAATGATTCCTTAGAGAGGACATGGAAAGCAATAACCATAAAAGGAAAAGAGTAATAATTTAGACGTCAGCAAAATTTAAAACTGCTCCTGAAGAGATGTCATTATAAAAATGAATAAGCAAGCCACACCCTAGGGAAAAATACTTGCAAAACATACAGCTGACTAAGGACCTGTATCCAGACTAGATAAAGAACTCTTATGAGCCAATAATAAAATGAAAATCCAAAAATTTAATGGACAAAAAAGTGGAACAGACACTTCATAAAGGAAGATATATGAATGGGCAATAAGCACATCAAAAAGTATTGTTAGTCATCAGGGAAATGTAAATTGAAACTATAATGAGATCCACTCTACACCCACCAGAATGGCTAAAATTAAAAAGACTGACAACATTAAATGTTGGCAAGCATGTGGAGCAACTAGAACCGTCATACACTGTTGGTGAACATGTGAAACAGTCCAGTCACTTCAGGGGCAAAGTCTGCCAGCTTCTTTTAAAAGAAAAAATAGCACCCAACAATGTTCTCTTGAGCATTTATTCCAGTGATATAAAAACACAAATCTCAAAAAAAGATTTGTAAAAAATATTCACAGCAGTTTTATTCATAATAGCCAAAAATTGGAAACACACCAGATGTCCATTAACAAATGGATAAACAGACTCTGGTACATTCATACAATAGATTACTACTCGTCAATAAAAAGGAAAAAAAAAAACTACTGATACATGCAAAAACATAGATGAATCTCAAAAACATCCTGAGTGAAGGAAATCTTATCCAAAAAAAGTACATGTGATAATGAATTCCCTTATATGAAGTTCTAGAACAGGCAAAAACAACCTGGTGAACAAAATAATTGGAACAGAGGCTGCCTGTGGGAGGTGTGTATTGACTGGAGAGAAAAAAAAGGGGGGTCCTTTTGGGTTAATAGAAATGTCTATAGCTTAACAGACATGTGATGTGAGTGTACACATTTGTCAAAGCTCATCAAAAGACACACTTCAGATTGTGAATTTCACTGTATGTAAATTTTACCTTAAAAAGTAAATAAACAGTTCATAATATGCATTCCGAAACATTTAGCAGTGACATGTACTGTTATCTGCAGTTCACTATAAAATGCATCCAAAAGTAAGATGAACCGATGAATAGATACATGAATGGATATGTAATCAGGCAAATAGAGTAAAATGTTAAAGAGATGTGTATAAGGACATTGGCTACAATTTTCTCCACTTTGTGTTTGAAATTTTTCATAATATTAACATTGGGAGAAAAAAATGTGGAACACAGCTTAAGCACTACTTATGGAGAATTTTATTGTTTAAATGTATTTAACAGAAAACAAGAAAAATTAAAAATAAATGCACTAAGCATTTGTGCTACCAGTATCCATTCTCTCCTTCCTAAACAACACACCCCAGCTTTATCACTGGCAGAAAACTGCTGAGTAATAGACCACCCGTCCCAGCCCCCTGCTCTAGGAGCAGTCAACAATGATGACAAAATAAACTGAAATTCTTCACAAAATACATCCAGGTCGTGAAAATATTTAAACCTCTTTTAGTCATCAGCAAACCAACGATGTGACCTTCCAGAGTCAAAAGGCTCTCTTTTCAAAGTAGACTCTTCTCGCAGCAGCACCAGCATCCCCACCGGGCTCTTGGCCAGGGCAATGGCTCTTCGTAAAGGATGCAGGCACCCCCCAAATGAAGAGGTTTACTGCCTCACTTCGGAGCAATAACAAAGCAGATACCTTGAACCATGGGTTGTTTGGCAGAGAAGAAAAAAAAAAAAAACCTTTCAATTCCCAGTCGAAATATGCAAAACACCCTCCACACTGTAAATCTTCCTTTTCAGTTCTAAGGAGATAAGTCGGACCTATTAACCTTCCATGCTATTTTCAACTTCATTATGTGGGCTGACACGACGAGGGAGCAGTGACGGCTCTTTCTGGCAGAGTGCATGTAAATCGCTTTCTCAAAGGAAATTACTTCTCCGGCCTGAATGTTATTAATCTAAATTCTCTGTTAGTCAAATTGTTGCCCATAATAAATATGGAACAGGTTGTGATACTTATCGAGTGTGGCAACTTGGTGGCTGCCACATTCGTCCCGTGGACCTGTCCCTTGGGAGAAGGATGGTCCCGGACAGGTCCCTGATGGTGGGAGGTGGAAGGTGGCGCCCCCAAGGAGTGGTCCTCGGCTCTGCTCTAGTGTGCCCGAGGCACCTGCATCCCTCTTGTCCCCCTGCTTCTCCAGCCTCAGCAGAGGAGAAAGCAGCTCCGGGCCAAGGGGACCACTTCTGATGGCCTCCCACACTGGAACAGTGTCTTTCAAGGAAAACTATCAGGAGGAAGCTTGAGTCACCTGCTGAGGAGGATCTCCATCTAGACTCTTGTCTGCCTGGGGCTTCACAGACCAGGTCTCCCTGACCGCCTGGGCAGCCAGCCAGATCATGCCCAGGCTGACAACGGGGTCCTGGGCAAAACTCTCCACAGTACCACTTCAGTCACATTCTGTTCAGCACGAAAGTCTTTGCAAATCATGCTATTGTCAGAATCTGGGGCGGAAGGAAGGACTTGGCTAATCTACATGTGGCCCAGCCCTACCCGCTGGCAAGGCCCCGAAGAACTCTTCACATAAAGATGCTCATTTCCGACACGGCAATC
>SJYV01009798.1:1839000-1849034 GCA_006410875.1 Neotragus pygmaeus
TCCGTGGGTTTCTCCAGGCAAGAATGCTGGAGCGGGTTGCCATGCCCTCCTCCAGGGGATTTTCCTAACCCAGGGATCGAACCCACATCTGCTGCATTGTAGGCAGAGTCTTTGCTCACTGAGCCACCTGGGAAGCCCATGAAGCCTTGTACTTATGGTCAAAAACTCAGCGGCACTGTTCTCAGTCATCAAGAGCAAAAGGCAGGTCAGAGACTGGACCGAAAAAGCAGCATTCATTGAGCATATATTTCAGGTATTTCATCCTGGTGAAAACCATGGGACACTATCAGCCCTATCAGCCCCGAATTACCAAACGGGACACTTGCCCATGGGCACTGGCTCCAGATGACAGGGTCGGTAGTCACGTTGGGCCTGCCTGTCCCCAGCTGGTCTCCCTCCTGGCCAGGTTGCCTCCCAGGAGGCAGAGGCAGTGCTGTTTTCCCTCTGGGGGACCTGAGGAGGCAGCCGCAACATGGCTCCTCCCTGTGATCTAAGATGCCCCACAGGAGAGACCTCAGTCTCCAGGGGAGTCTTCAGAAATGCCCCTATCTCCGGATCCTGCTGGGGGCAGTGGTCATGGGCAGTGGTCGCCTCTCACCTCTGTGTTCACCATCTGACAGCAGCATCAACATCCCCTAGGAGTTTACTAGAAAGACACACTCTCAGGCCCCATCCCAGACCGGAGCCTCAGAAACTTGGGTGGGGCGAAGCCCTCTGTGTCTTGTTAATAACGAGGTCTCCAGGTACAAGCTCCAAGTTTGAGAACCACCACTTCAGCATGAGCCAAACACTTTCAAGGACCTGGGGTCCCACCACGTGAAGTTATGCCCATCAGTAATCCTACCTGTAAAGTCCATGCACAATCAGAGGAGCAGACCCAGCAGGAGGGTGATGCAGACAGACAGACGGACAGCAGCGGCTTTGTCCCCGGGGTCTGACCTCAGGCGGGGTGGGCGCTGGTTCAGTGGTCTCTGCAAACATGCTGTCTTCCTGGCTGATGCTGGAGCTTGAAGCCCCAGGACAGGGAGTAGTTGGGAAGGAAACACAGACGTGAAGTGGAGGAGACAGAGAGTGAGCTGGAACCCACGGCCACAAGCTGGACTCACGAGGGTTGACAGAAACCCATGGTAGTTCATGGCCTCCAAGCCTGGAGGGGTGGGCGACTGCAAAGGCCTGGCCTAGATTACAGGGCTGAGCACCCACACTTGGCCCAGGAGCTGGAGACACAGCAGGAGGGTTCAGGGAGGGAGGGGCAGCTGTGCTTCGGATGAGGGGAGCGGGCAGAGCAGGAAGCTTCTGGGAGCTTCCACGTGGCTGGTGCTCTCCTCCATCCTCCAGGCCTCCCACTGGAGCCTCTGTGACTTGCCCTCCCACCTCAGAAAACACCCAAAAACAGAGGTCTGGGGGATACGGCCAACTGGCCCTGTCCCCAAGCCTCCCCATGACCATCATCTGCTCACAGGGGAAGGAATGGGAAGGGGAGGGGAGCTGGCTGGCCTCTGCCAAAGGGACTTCTCTCTGGAAAGGGAGTGTAACGGAGCAAGGGCTCCTGTCCTGGCAGGGCAGAAAGCCAAGCTCCGATAGCAGGTGTTGGCAGCAAAGTCGGGTTGTACTTGCAGGGGACCAAACAAGGAGAATGGGCAGCTCTTACTCAGAAAACCCGAAGACCCTCATGGCTTTCAGGCAAGGGATTTTAAAGACAGTGTAGGGGAGAGGGTCATAGGTGCCTCACCAGCTCGTGGACCTCCTGCTAATGGTGGTGGTGAGGTCACGTGATGTTTTGGGCATCTCCATTATTGACCTCTGGGTTCCAGCCTGTCTGGGATCTGGTGCTCACAGTCGGCCTGTAGTCACCATCCTCCACTTGCTGGGAGTCTTAGCTTCTGCAGAACAACTCGAAGAGATGGGTGATGTCGTTATCCAAGTCCCTTGAGGAGGACCCCGCGTCCTGTGACTGTTCCTGATTACGAACTGCTTGATCCTGCTCTTTGGAGCTTGGGGAAGTTTCACGCGACTAATGCTTTTTTTCCTACAAAGAAGAAATGGAACATGGAGGGGCTTTTGTACTGGGAAGGCCCCAAAGGGTCCTGTTTGGTTTCAGTCCCCCCGACCTTTTCTCTGATCCTCCTTAGTCCTGAGGAGAATAGGGATGGGGCAGGAAAGGGAATACAGTTTTGGAGAGAGAGGTTAATCATGAACTCGTCAGGGAACTTGGTTTTAGGGGGCCTGGGTTTCAGGAAGGGAGAGGTCTTCTCCAAACCCAGGATGCGTGAGTTCTGGGGGTGGTGCTCAGAGTGGGAGGGGTAGAACCTCTCATTGGACAGAGGTGTCAGGGCCCCAGAAACAGGGTTGTGGGCAAAGCTTATGGCCCTCATCTTTGAGCCTCCTAGGCTGTGTCCTGGGAGGCAGGAAAGGGTGCTGGACAGACAGTTACGCCAACCCCTCATACCCCACCATCTTCTGCCATGTCTGTGAGTTGGTGGTTGAGAGGTTCAGCCTGTAGGGGCTGCACACACTTTCTGGGAGGCTGCGGGGGCAGGGAGTGCCCTCAGCCCTGCCTCAGGCCCTTGCCAGAGAGGCAGATGGCCCCTCTCTCCTCCCTTCCCCTCTCCTTCCTGGGTCCTCCATCTTGGAGTGTCAAGTTTCCTGCTTGACTGAAATGAGAAATCGTGAAGAGTCACACTTAGAATTACTGTGATCACACACAAGCTTATCGTTACCCACACGGGTTTAGGCATGTGTGTATAACTCACTCTGAGACCACTTGCATTTTTCAGGTTTCAAAAGGGGCCCAGCCCTGGGGCAGAAGAAATTCTGTGGGTCTAGGCAGATTTCTTGATTGCAAGCAAAGCCACAGATCCACGGACTCCTTCCCAAACCCACAAAAAGGGGTGGAGCCAATCCAGAAGGCCAGCGATTCTCCTGAGCCTGAGTGAGAGGGCCTCCCCTTGGAGGGGGCGCCAAGTAGTGGTCACAGACGGAACCTCACTCCTCTCCAGCCCCTTGACATGCCCATCCTGGACCCTGAAGCCACAGATCACCACTCAAAAGAGATTTGGGTTCCCAGATGCAGGAGCTAGTGTTCCAAGAAAAAGAGAAAAAAAGATGGAGTTAAGATGATTGGCGTTTTCCCAGCAAGAAAAGACAGCAGCCTATTAAAGCAGAAATAACTGATTGGTTCCAGAAATGAATGGTTCTCATCAACAAAAGCAGGAAGTAGGGTTCCGGGTGTTTTATAGATAAAGGGAGGCAAGCAAAGGGAAGACCTTCAGAGACTTACTCTTAATGCTGTTAGCTGTTCCTGATTGGGGCTGGGGGCGGAGGTGGAGGTAGGAATAAGGCTTTGAAGCATGAAAGAGTCCAGGTAGAAAGACATCCCCATGTGTGTTACACATGCCACATCACACACACAACCCCCACGTGGCAATCAATGTCCAAAGCTGTTGGTGATGGATGGGCTTAGAACAGAGAGTTGAAAGCTTTTGAAGTGATGTCAATTTCTTTGGAGTAGCTAGAGAGTTCGTGTTCTGTCCTCAGGATCAGATCCCTCCCTCACACCCCTTTTTCAGATCCCAAGCTGGGGTACTACATTGTACATCCAAGGCATTCAGGCAGCTTTTGGCAGGCCTGGATCTTCCTGTCATTTCAAGTCATCTCAGGGGTCATTCCTGGGCACCTGAGCCAGTGCCTCTGGTCTGGGACTTTTAATGCAGCAATATCTACTGAAAGGGTCCACAGCACGGTGTGGAGAACACGCAGAGTCCTCAAGACCCCAGGCAACCCCTTCCGCAGAGAGATGAGCCCCCACTGACGGCCATGGACCTCATCTCTGTTTCCTCACCTGCAACACCCCGACATTCCCCCTAGCTTCATCTCTTTGAAACTTTTTGAAATGGAGAAGGCTCCCACTGCAGGCCACAGGAATGGGGATGGTAAGAGCCTGGCTCAGAAGCATCCAGAACAGGATGGTTCCACCTTATGGGGGTGCAAAATAACCATTTTAGGAGTTTTATTAGGAAAGGAGCTGCATCTAGAAACATCCAGCAGAAGGAAAGTCAGCTGCATCATGGTGTGAAACTGATTTTATTAGTTTTCCATCCTGTGTGACAGATTCCCACAAACTCAGAGACTTAAGGCAACGCTCACTGTGTATCTCACAGTCGCAGATCAGAAGTCCCTGTGAATTCAATGGCTTCTCCACTCACAGCTGAATCGACATGTTGGTCAGGCTGGGCACTTCTCTGGAGGGTGTAGGAAACAATCTGCTTCCCAGCTCGTCCCGGTTGTCAGCTGGACTCCTTGCAGCTGTGGCTCTAAGGTCCCCTTTCCTTGCCTGCTGCCAGCCTGGGCCACTCTCTGCTCCCCAAGGCTGCCTGCATCCCTTGTCATGTGATGTCTGCATCTTCAAAGCCAGCAATGGAGTCATTGTCACTNGCTGGACTCCTTGCAGCTGTGGCTCTAAGGTCCCCTTTCCTTGCCTGCTGCCAGCCTGGGCCACTCTCTGCTCCCCAAGGCTGCCTGCATCCCTTGTCATGTGATGTCTGCATCTTCAAAGCCAGCAATGGAGTCATTGTCACTCCTTGAATCCCTTCGACTTTCTCTTCCAGTGTCATCCTGAGAAAATTTTCATGTGATAAGATTAGGCTTTTTTGCCCTTTTGCCATATAAGGAGAAAATTACAAGGGCATAAAGGCCATGCAGGCCATTTTGAAACTACCTACCACACTGATCAGGGAAAGATGTGGAGGTGTGTATGTATGGCTGAGTTCCTTCCCTGTTCACCTGAAACTATAGCAGCATTGTTAATCGGCTATACCCCAATACAAAATAAAAAGTTCAAAAGGAAACAAAGATTGGGAGGGATTTCCCTGGTGGTCCAGTGGTGAAAAATCTGCCTTCCAATGCGAGGTATGTGGGTTTGATCCCTGGTCAGGGAACTAAGACCTTGCATGCCTCAGAACAACTAAGCCTGTGTGTCACAGCTCAGCCCACACGCCACAACCTGGGAGAAGCCTGCATGCTGCAACTAAGACCTGACACAGCCAAAAATAAATTTTAGAAAAGATGTGGAGGGACTTCCCTGGTGGTCCAGTGGTTTGGACTTTGCACTTCCAATACAGAGGTGCAAAGGATGTGGGTTCAATCCCTGGTTGGGGAACCTAAGGCCCCATGTGCCATGTGGCGTGGCAAAAAATAAAATAATATTTTAATAATAACATTAATAGTAAATATTTAACAATAGTAAAATAGCATCTTATAAAAAGGATGGGGATGGTATGTCTAGCATGGCAACCATCGTTAATACTATAATGCATATTTGAAAGCTGCTAAGAGTATATTAATAGATCTTAAAAGTTCTCATCACAAGAGAAAAAAATGTAACTGTGTGGTGAAGGATGTTGACTAGACATATTGTGATTATTTTTGCACCGTAAGCAAATACCAAATCATTATGTGGTACACCTGAAACTATTACAATATTGTATGTCAATTATGTGCTGTGCTAAGTTGCTTCAGTCCTGCCCGACTCTTTGCAATCCAGTGGACCATAGCCTGGGGTCTCCTCTGCCCATGGGATTCCCAGGCAAGAGTACTGGAGTGGGTGGCTGTGCCCTGCTCCAGGGCATCTTCCCAACCCAGGGATCGAATTCATGTCTCTTATGTCTCTTGCATTGGCTGGTGGGTTCTTTACCACTAGCACCAACAGGGAAGCCTGTATGCCAGTTATACCTCAATTTAAAAAGATGTCAAGTCAGCTTGAAAGTGGGGGGAGAAGGCTAAGGAGTGTTGAGGATGGTCCAAGGCCAAGATGAGATGGGGGTAGAAAGAAGCCTTCCAGCTGTGCTCCTGACCTAACATTTACTGGTGATAGTTTCATCAAGACGGGGNGTATGCCAGTTATACCTCAATTTAAAAAGATGTCAAGTCAGCTTGAAAGTGGGGGGAGAAGGCTAAGGAGTGTTGAGGATGGTCCAAGGCCAAGATGAGACGGGGGTAGAAAGAAGCCTTCCAGCTGTGCTCCTGACCTAACATTTACTGGTGATAGTTTCATCAAGACGGGTTCTCCTGGGGCTAATAACCGTCTCGGGAGGCAATAAATGGGGTTTAGTCAGTCTGGAAGTATCCTGATGTTTTATGAAACTTTTATATACAAGCACATATGGATTTTTTATGAGCCAGGGGGTAGGGTGGGGCAGGAGAAAGTCCATGCCTTTCAGTAGATTCTCAAAAGAATCTTAACCCAATGATGTTAGGAACTCCTGCTTTTCTTTCTTTTCTTTTTTTTAAAGTTTAACAGCGAGTGAGAATGGAATGAATTGAGAGAGCAGCATTGAAACATATATTTCACCATATGTAAAACAGACAGTCAGTGTGAATTTGCTGAATGATGCAGGGAGCTGTGACATCCTCNGGAGTGGGTTGCCATTGCCTTCTCCAATGCATGAAACTGAAAAGTGAAAGTGAAGTCGCTCCGTCGTGTCTGACTCTTAGCGACCCCATGGACTGCAGCCTACCAGGGTCCTCCATCCATGGGATTTTCCAGGCAAGAGTACTGGAGTGGGGTGCCATTGCCTTCTCTGAGAAGAGAGTGGGGGACCTATTAAAAAGGAAAGAAACAGAGCCCTTTGATTCCAAATACTGGAATAAGAGGTGAGTCACTTGACTATGATTTACTGGTTAATACTACTGAAATCTTGGAAGATTAGGATAATCCTGAGGACAGCCTGTAGCTGGGGGTCCTGCTGGCAGGGGGCCCAGGAACACATCATTGCTGTTGCCAGAGCTTAGGCAGGTGGCTGTGCATCTCAGTGGGAGAATCTTTTTCAAAAACGAATAGGTTTTATTATGGTTGCCAAGGAGCAAGGATCGGGGGAAGGGATAGTTAGGGAGTTTGGGATGAACATGTATACGCTGCTATATTTAAAATGGATAACCAACAAGGATCTACTGTATTGCACAGGGAACTCTGTTCAGTGTTCTGTGGCAGCCTGGATGGGAGGACAGTTTGGGGGAGAATGGATACATCTCCGTGTGTGGCTGAGTTCCTTGGCTGTCCACCTGAAACTATCACAACATTGCTAACCAGCTTTACTTAGATATAAAATAAAAAGTCTTAGAAAATGGGTTCTAGACAGCAAAGGTAGGGATCTATACTCATGGGAGATGGACCAAGACAAATATCCCAATCAATGTGGCTCAGAGCTTGCCCCGAGTCCCGCTTCAAAACAGTCAGCAGAATACAGTGCCCTAGTGCGAAATGTGAGCCTACAGTGCCCCATTCCAAGGCCAAGGGACCATAGTCCCGATGCCAGGATGACCCTGCAGGACACTGCCAGGTGAAAGGTGCCAGCTGCCCGAAGCTTCCCTCTCAGGAGGCCCCCTGCCCTCGGGGGCCCCAGCGGGACACCCACTGGCATGGACCATGGGGCCGACAGGAGGCCAGTGGGCAGCCCCCCTTGCCAGCTCCCAGCCACCAACCAACTGCTCAGCTCACAGAGAGCCGTTGCACTGGGCAGAGCCCAACAGAGCAGCACGTCCATCGTCCTCCCAGCTTACTTAAGAAAACTTGCTTGCCTAAGACTGCAAGCCGTCTTGCTGTGGGCCACCCTGTTTAGAGTTTATTGTACATTAAATCTCCAAGCCAGAGACCCTCCAGTCAGTCTACATAAAGCGGAGTTATTGGTCCAAGTGTTTTTAAAAATAGATGCAACTCCAGACCCCAAGAAACTGAAGGGATATTATGGGAATACACAACTGTATTATTGTGTTACTCTATGAAAAATTGAGTTCTCAGCTCCTCTGTTCCCCTCCTGCTCCTCCCTCTCCTGGATCCTCACCTGAGGTTGCAGCTCCTGGCACCAAAAACAGTAAATATTACAAACTAGCTCCCAATCAGAACAGTCCAGACCTCACTGCAGGGGACCAAGCTCCCCTGTGCGCCATACGGTGGGGCCAATAAGCTCCAGAATGCCATTCCGGCTCACATTTCAACTAATGGTGAGCCCACAAAAAAATCAGTCACAGGGCATCACTGGTGGCTCAGTGGTAAAGAATCTGCCTGCCAGTGCAGGAGACACAGTTTTGGTCCCTGGTCCGGGAGGATCCCACGTGTCACGGAGCAACTAAGCCCAGGGGCTGCAGCTACTGAGCCCATGCGCTGAAACTGCTGAAGCCCATGCCTAGAGCCCACACTCCACAACAGAAGAAGCCACTGCAGTGAGGAGCCCGCTCATCAGAGCCAGAGAGCAGCCCCCACTCGCCGCAACTCGAGAAGAGCCCTCACAGCAAAGTAGGCCCAGCACAGCCAAACATAAATAAATAAAATCGTTAAAATATACATGTATCAGCAACAGCTTCAAGCTGGATTCGGGAATCACATTTCATCACAGGCCTCCCAGGCAAGCTGGTCTTGACAGGGGAGGTCCATTTGGACTCTGAGATTCGGTGTGAAAGTCCCTTCCAGGCCCGGCACCCCCGCGCGGCGCCTCCCCAGGCTCGGCTCCCCCGGCGCGGCGGCCTCCCCAGGCCCGGCTCCCCCGTGCGGCGCCTCCCCAGGCCCGGCTCCCCGCCAGCCACAGCAGCAGGCAGAAGAGAGGAGCCTTTGTTCCCAAAATGGCGCAGGAACAGCCAAGGCCCACAGGCAGCGGCCACAGTCACAGGGCAGGCTGCGTCTGGACACAGCAAATAAAGCCCACCGGACTGGGCTTCCCTCTACTCTCAGCCCCAGCTATAAACTCGCACAGTGAAATCATAACCCCTAAGGTGACGCGTTAGGTGATGGGGTCTCAAGAAGGTCTCGAGGTCATGAGGGTGAATGGGATCTGTTGTGGTGGTGGTTGTTCAGACGTTAAGTCATATCTGACTCTTTGCAACCCCAGGGACTGCAGCACATCAGGCTTCCTTGTCCTTTACTATCTCCTGGAGTTTGCTCAAATTCATATCCATTGAGCCAATGACACTATCGAACCATCTCATCCTCTGCCACACCCTTCTCCTTCTGCCTTCAATCTTTGCTAGCATCGGCTCTTTTCCAATGAGTTGGCTCTTCGCAACAGGTGGTAGTGTCCTTACAAACGGAACGTGAAAGCAAGACTCCCCAGCCTTCAGAATTATGAGAAATAAATGTCTGTTGCTGAGGAGACACCTGTTCTACGGCATTTTGTTACTTTAACCAAAATTTCCCTAGCCAATTGCCAGTCCCTTGCGTAGCTGCAAAGGCAGCATTTTTCTCCAAATACAAGCTTCATGAGGGCAGAGACCACACTTGCCTCATTAGCCACCCTAATGCCTGAGAAAGGCAGCCTGGCATCCATCAGGCACTCAGTGGAATCAACCAGAATGAATAAAGTTTCACTATAGACACTGGCACAAGAAAGTGCTTACTAAACACGGATCCTCATTCCAAATGCAGAAAAAGTAAAAATTCAGACACGTGTCGAGTGTCAGATCAACGTTAAGTTTACTTACAGGCATGAGTAAATATCTTAAATGAGGCTTTTTTGTCTTTATTAAAGATGAATGTCCAGGTATGTCACTAAGAGTACACACAGGACTTTAAGTTGCTTCCTATGCTTCCCTGCAATTAACAGAAGCTTACACTCCCTAGACACTCTAGAAACCAGGTTCCCTTCCCTCCAGAGCAAGGAAACAGTTCTTTACTCCCCATGAGATGCTGCCTTGTCTAACCTCTTTGAGGATGCTCCTCACTAGGAGATAGGGAGGAAGCACGTGCTCCTGTCAGAACCCACAGTATCACCTCCTGCTCTTTTCGTTCCCTCCAATGCCAAGTATGATCACTAATCTAGAGCCAGACATCTTGGAATGTGAAGTCAAGTGGGCCTTAGAAAGCATCACTACAAACAAAGCTAGTGGAGGTGATGGAATTCCAGTTGAGCTCTTTCAAATCCTGAAAGATGATGCTGTGAAAGTGCTGCACTCAATATGCCAGCAAATTTGGAAAACTCAGCAGTGGCCACAGGACTGGAAAAGCTCAGTTTTCATTCCAATTCCAAAGAAAGGCAATGCCAAAGAAT
>SJYV01009798.1:1851783-1864692 GCA_006410875.1 Neotragus pygmaeus
TGTATGGAAGTGAGAGTTGGACTGTGAAGAAGGCTGAGCACCGAAGAATTGATGCTTTTGAACTGTGGTATTGGAGAAGACTCTTGAGAGTCCCTTGGAGTGCAAGGAGATCCAACCAGTCCATTCTGAAGGAGATCAGCCCTGGGATTTCTTTGGAAGGAATGATGCTGAAGCTGAAACTCCAGTACTTTGGCCACCTCATGCGAAGAGTTGACTCACTGGAAAAGACTCTGATGCTGGGAGGGATTAGGGGCAGGAGGAGAAGGGGACGACCGAGGATGAGATGGCTGGATGGCATCACGGACTCGATAGATGCAAGTCTGAGTGAACTCCGAGAGATGGTGATGAACAGGGATGCCTGGCATGCTGCAATTCATGGGGTCGCAAAGAGTCAGACACGACTGAGCGACTGAACTGAACTGAACTGAACTGAAGCTGGGCTGGCACTGTGCCTGCCCTTAGGCATGGCAGCAAGACCATCCGCCTCCTGCCCACAGCCTGTCAGAGACACACATGATCTCCTCTCAAAAAAGCAGCCAGCAGCTCCACCAGGAGGCTGAGGGGCAGGGTAGAGGGTGTGCCAAGTCACACCTGGGTGGAGAAACAATGCCGTCAAAGCACCTAGGAGCGCCACACAGACAAGCCCCCCTGCTTCTCCAACCAGCCCTGTCCTCCACGTGGCTTCAGGGACCAGGAACTCCATCCCCATCATTTACGTGATAATGATGGAGAAAACAGTCATGGGTGTTTTCATTCTGGCCACAGACACCACTATCCTGCACCAAATAGACTCTAATGCAACAAAGACTTAAAAGTTATTAAATGCCTTTTCATCAAAGGCCTGCCTGTGGATCTATTCTTCAGTTAGAAATCTACCCAGGAGACGATTTTGCCACTGTTCAGCTCATGAGACGACCGCAAAATCTGTAGTAAGGTTGGAGAGGAAAGAACACTGTCCCCCACCCAACCCCACGCTGGTGTGCTTACCAACTCCTTAGGAAATTACAACTTCAAATTCTGTTTTCTATTTATTTGTAATCCTAACTGAAGTTGCAGCAGAATGACACAATACAACTGCACATTCTGCTATTTGAGTACCTACTTTCTCATAAGCGTAGTGCCACAAAGCAGAAATTTTGGCACTCCAGCAAAAGAGGCGGCTATAAACACGCCCACTCCCAGACACCTACGTGTAATTATCCAAAAAAATGAGGAGGATGAGGAGACAGCAAGGACCCATTATATCCTTTCCTTCTTCAGAAACTTTTTGTTCTCCTTCTATTCATTACTTTCAAGGTTTGCTCTGCCTCTGCTCTCTGCTCCTTGACAGTCCGAGGATGATGGTGAACCAGCAGTGGGGTGATCGAAGAGGCAGGCCACTCTGAAAAGCAGAAGGCCTCAGAGCCCCAGGAGGATGGAACCCACCACCTCCCCTCCAACGCCTGGTCTCTGCCCCAGCCTCCATTCCCCTGCAGTATCCCCAACCCTGCCACCCGATGCTACATCCCACGATGCTATTTGCGTCTCACTGCTCTGCTCCCCCAGCATATATGGAGAATGCATATGGGATGTCAGGCAGAAACAGCAGGATATGAAATTCTATACAGAGTAGGATTGCAAATACATTCAATATATGCATACACACAAAAGGAGGCTAGAAGATGTACATCGGAACGACTGTTGTGGGTGGACACATGAAAAGATGCTCCACATCACTAATTATTAGAGAAATGCAAATCAAAACTACAATGATGTGTCACTTTACACCAGTCAGAATGGCCATCACCAAAAATCTACATATACTAAATGCTGGAGAGGGTGTGGAGGAAAGGGAACCTTCCTACACTATTGGTGGGTATGTTAATTGGTGCAACCATTATGGAGAACAGTATGGAGGTTCCTCAAAAAACTAAAAATACAGTTACCATATGATCTAGCAATCCCAGGCATATCTCTGGAGAAAACTGTAATTCAAAAAGATACATGTACACCAGTAGCAGTACTATTCACAATAGTTGAGATGTAAAAACACTAACTGTTCATAGAGAGATAAATGATAAAGAAAATGTATCATATATATATGTGATATATATATATATATGGGCTTCCCAGGTGGTGCAGTGGTAAAGAATCTGCCTGCAATGCAGGAGACACAAGAAGGTGTGGATTTGATCCCTGTGTATATACATATGAATATATGGGCTATATCCCATGTATATGGTGTATGTATATATATATTTCCTCTATTTCTCTGCATTGTTCACGTTAAAAAGCTTTCTTATCTCTCCTTGCTATTCTCTGAAACTCTGCATTCAGTTAGGTATATCTTTCCGTTTCTCCTTTGCCTTCCGCTTCTCTTCTTTTCTCAGCTATTTGCAAAGCCTCAACCACTTTGCCTTCTTGCATTTCTTTTTCTTGGGGATGATTTTTGTCACCACCTCCGTAAAATGTTATGAACATATGTCCATAATTCTTCAGGCACTCTGTCTACCAGATTTAATCCCTTGAATCTATTCATTACCGCCACTGTATAATCACAACGGATGTGATTTAGGTCATACCTGAATGGCTTAGTGGTTTTCCCTACTTTCAACTTAAGCCTGAATTTGGCAATAAGGAGCTCGTGATCTGAGCCAGTCAGCTTCAGGTCTTGTTTTTGATGACTGTAGAGACACCTGGGGCTTCCCAGGTGGCGCTAGTGGTGAAGAAAACAGCTGCCAAAGCAGGAGAGGTAAGAGACGTGGGTTCAGTTTTGGGGTCAGGAAGATCCTCTGGAGGAGGGCATGGCAACCCATTCCAGTATTCTTGCCTGAAGAATTCCACGGACAGAGGAGCCTAGCAGGCTACAGTATATAGGGTCACAAAGAGCTGGACACGACCTAAGTGGCTTAGCATGCATGCACACACAGACCACCTGATGTGAAGAGCTGACTCACTGGAAAAGACGCTGATGCTGGGAAAGATTAAGGAAGAAGAAGGAAGTGACAGAGGATGAGATGGCTGGACGGCATCACTGACTCAATGGACATGGGTTTGAGCAAACTCTAAGAGATACTGAAGGACAGGGAAGCCTGGTGTGCTGCAGTTCATGGGATCGCAAAGAGTCGAACACGACTTAACTACTGGACAACAGCAACAATATACATATGTGGGATATTTATATGGGTGTATATATATATATGGCCACCTCATGCGAAGAGCTGACTCACTGGAAAAGACTCTGATGCTGGGAGGGAATAGGGGCAGGAGGAGAAGGGGATGACAGAGGATGAGGTGGCTGGATGGCATCACTAACTCGATGGACATGAGTCTGAGTGAACTCCAGGAGATGGTGATGGACAGGGAGGCCTGGCGTGCTCCGATTCATGGGGTCACAAAGAGTCGGACACGACTGAGCAACTGAACTGAACTGATATATATATGGGTGGCAATATTACAAATATTACAGCCAAAGAAAAGAATGAAATAATGCCATCTACAGCAATATGGAGGGCTTAGAAATAATCACACTAAGTGAAGTAAGTTAGAGAAAGAAAAATATCATACGCTATTATTTATATGTGGAATCTTAGAAAACGATAGAAATGAACTTACAAAACAGAAACAGACTCACATAGAAAACAGTCTTATGGTTACCAAAAGAGAAAGGTCGGGGGGTGGATAAATTAGGGCTTGGGGATTGGCAGATATACACTACTATACATAAAACTGATAGACAAGGGAATTCCCTGCTGCTCAGGTCATTAGGATTCCATGCTGTCACTGCTGACAGTATGGGTTCATCCTTGGTCAGGGAACTAAGATCCCACAAGCTATGCAGTAAGAACAAATAAATAAATGAATAACCAAAATAAAATAGGTAGACTATAAGGACCTACTATATAGTACAGGAACTATATTCAACATCTTGCAATGACTTGTAATGGAAAAGAATCTGAATATATATATATGAATATATATATATATATATATATATCCTCCTGGGGCTCTGAGGCCTTCTGCTTTTCATATATATATATGAAAAGTGAACTAAAATGGACCAGAATGGCAGAATTTAATTCAGATGACCATTATATCTACTACCGTGGGCAAGAATCCCTTAGAAGAAATGGAATAGTCCTCATAGTCAACAAGAGTCCAAAATGCAGTACTTGGATGCAATATCAATAATGACAGCATGATCTCAGTTCGTTTCCAAGGCAAACCGTTCAATATCACAGCAATCCAAGTCTATGCCCCAACCACTAATGCCAAAGAAACTTAAGTTGAACGAGTCCATGAAGATTTACAAGACCTTCTAAAACTAAAACGAAAAAAGATGTCCTTTTCGTTACAGATGACTGGAATGCAAAAGTAGGAAGTCAAGAGGTACCTGGAGTAACAGGCAAGTTTGACCTAAGAGTGAAAAATGAAGCAGGGCAAAGGCTAATTAGAGTTTTGCCAAAAGAACACACTGGTCATAGCGACCACCCTCATCATAGCGAACACCCTCATCATAGTGAACACCCTCATCATAGCGAACACCCTCTTCCACAACAGAAGAGAAGATTCTACACATGGACATCACCAGATGGTCAATACCAAAATAAGACCGATTATATACTTTGCAGTTGANTCATAGCGACCACCCTCATCATAGCGAACACCCTCATCATAGTGAACACCCTCATCATAGCGAACACCCTCTTCCACAACAGAAGAGAAGATTCTACACATGGACATCACCAGATGGTCAATACCAAAATAAGACCGATTATATACTTTGCAGTTGAAGATGGAGGAGCTCTATACAGTCAGCAAAAACAAGACCAGGAGCTGACTGTGGCTCAGATCATGAACTCCTTATTGAAAAATTCAGACTTAACTTGAAGAAAGTAGGGAAAACCACTAGGCTGTTCAGGTATGAACTAAATTAAATCCCTTATGACTATACAGTGGAAGTGATGAATAGATTCAAAAGATTAGATCTGATAGACAGAGTGCCTGAAGAACTATGGACAGAGGTTCGTAACTTTGTAGAGGAGACAGTGATCAAAACCATCCCCAGGAAAAAGAAATGCAAAAACACCAAATGTTGTCTGAGGCATCCTTACAAATAGCTGAGAAAAGAAGATAAATGAAAGGCAAAGGAGAAAAGGAAAGATATGCCCACTTGAATACAAAGTTCTAGAGAATAGCAAGGAGAGAAAAGAAAGCCTTCCTCAACGATCAATGCAAAGAAATAGAGGGGAAAAATAGAATGGGAAACATTGGAGAGCTCTTCAAGAAAATTAGAGATACCAAGGGAATATTTCGTGCAAAGATGGGCACAGTAAAGGACAGAAACAGTCTGGACCTAACAGAAGCAGAAAGAGGAGACGGAGAGGAGAAGGGGATGACGAGGATGAGATGGTTGGATGGCATCACCGACTCAATTGACCTGAGTCTGAGTAAGCTCCAGGAGTTGGTGATGGACAGGGAAGCCTGGCGTGCTGCAGTCCATGGGGTGGCAAAGAATCATACATGACTGAGCACCTGAACTGAAATGAACAGAAATAGAAGATAATTCAGAAGAGGTGGAAAGAATACACAGAATAACTATACAAAAAAGATCTTAATGACCTGGATAACCACGATGGTGTGATCCTCACCTAGAGCCAGACATTTTGGGGTGTGAAGTTAAGCGGGCCTTCGGAAGCATCACAATGAATGAAGCTAGTGGAGGCTATGGAATTCCAGCTGAGCTGTTTCAAATCCTAAAAGATGATGCTGTGAAAGTGCTGCGCTCAATATGCCAGAAAAAGGAAAACTCAGCAGTGATCACAAGACTGGAAAATGTCAGTTTTCATTCTAATCCCAAAGAAAGGCAATGCCAAAGAATGCTCAAACTACTGCACAATTGCACTCATCTCACATGCTAGCAAAGTAATGCTCAAAATCTCCCAAGCTAAGGTTCAACAGTATGTGAAACAAGAACTTCCACATGTATAGCTGGATTTAGAAAAGGCAAAGGAACCAGAGATCAAATTGCCAACATCTGTTGGATCATCGAAAAAGTAAGGCAGTTCCAGAAAAAACATCTACTTCTGCTTCATTCACTACGCTAAAGGCTTTGATTGTGTGGATCACAACAAACTGTGAAAAATTCTTCAAGAGATGGAAATACCAGACCATCTAACCTGCCTCCTGAGAAACCTGTATGAAGCTCAAGAAGCAACAGTTAGAACTGGATATGGAACAACAAACTGGTTCCAAATTGAGAAAGGAGTATGTCAAGGCTGTATATTGTCACCCCGCTTACTTAACTTATATGCAGAGTACATCATGAGAAGTACTGAGCTGGATGAAGCACAAGCTGGAATCAAGATTGCTGGGAGAAATATCAGTAACCTCAGACATGCAGATTATACCACCCTTATAGCAGAAAGCAAAGAGGAACTAAAGAGCCTCTTGATGAAAATGAAAGAGAAGAGTGAAAAAGCTGGCTTAAAACTCCACATTCGAAAAACTAAAATCATGGCATCTGGTCCCATAACTTCACAAAAAATAGATGGGAAAACAATAGAAAGTGACAGACTTTATTTTCTTGGGCTCCAAGATCACTGCAGATGGTGACTGCAGCCATGAAATTGAAAGACGCTTGCTCCTTGGAAGAAAAGCTATGACAAACCAAGACAGGATATTAAAAAAGAGACATTGTTTTTCTGACAAAGGTCTGTCTAATCAAAGCTATGGTTTTTCCACTGCTATGAGAGCTGGCCCATAAAGAAGGCTGAGCACCAAAGAATTGATGCTTTTGTACTGTGGTTCTGGAGAAGACTTGAGATTCCCTTAGACTGAAAGGAGATCAAACCAGTCAATCCTAAAGGAAATCAACCCTGAATATTCACTGGAAGGACTGATGCTGAAGCTGAAGCTCCAATACTTTGGCCAGCTGATGTAAAGAACTGACTCACTGGAAAAGACCCTGATGCTGGGAAAGACTGAAGGCAGGAGGAGAAGGGAATGACAGAGGATGAGATGGTTGGATGGCATCACTGACTTGATAGACATGAGTTTGAGCAAGCTCCAGGAGTTGGTGATGGACAGAGAAGCCTGGCATGCTGCAGCCCATGGGGTCGCAAAGAGTCAGACATGACTGAGTAACTGAGCAACATGAAAAATGTTAGTTGCTCAGTCATGTCTGACTCTTTGCAACTGCATGGACTGTAGCCCATCAGGCTCCGCTGTCCGTGTAATTCTCCAGGCAAGAATACTGGAGAGGGTAGCCATTCCCTTCTCCAGAGGATCTTCCCAACCCAGGGATCAAGCCCGGGTCTTCTGTGTTGCAGGCAGATCCTTTACTTTCTGAGCCACCAGGGAAGTCCATATATATATGAATCACTTTTCTGTACATCTGAAACTAATACAACATTGTAAATTAACTCTACTTCAGTTAAAAAGAGAAAATTTAATAGTAGATGATATAAACTTTAAAAAATGACAATGGTGGCTGTGTGTGGCAAAGTAACAGATATATTTTCACATTCCTAAATTTCTGGAAGATTATTACTATATATTATTATGATTAAAATAAAACCATAATTCAAAATGATCTTACCGAGATGGAGAACAACTAGTGGTTGATTGGGTTAGAAACAGCAGGAAGGCGGGGAGGCTGACCATGCACTGTAGGCTGATTAGCAGCATCTTTGGACTCTACCCCAGATGCCAATAGTACTCTTTTCATTTCCAAATTGTGACAATCAAAAATACCTTCAGATAGATACTTCCAAGTGTACCTTCAGTTCAGTTCAATTGCTCAGTCGTTTCTGACTCTTTGCGACCCCATGGGCTGCAGCATGCCAGGCTTCTCTGTCCATCACCAACTCCTGGAGCTTGCTCAAACTCATGTCTATCAAGTCAGTGATGCCATCCAACCATCTCATCCTCTGTCGTCCCCTTCTCCTCCTTCCCTTGATCTTTCCCAGCATCAGGGAAAGATGCTCTTCTCCAATAAATCGGCTCTTCGCATCAGATGGCCAAAGTATTGCAACTTCAGCTTCAGCATCAGTCCTTCTCCTTGTGGTCTCAAAGGACTCTCAGGAGTCTCCTCCAGCACCACAGTTCAAAAGCATCAATCCTTCTGTGGTCAGTCTTCTTTATGGTCTAACTCTCACATCCATACATGACTACTGGAAAAACCATAGCTTTGACTATATCCACTTTTTGTCAGCAAAGTGAGGTCTTTGCTTTTTAATATGCTATCTAGGTTTGATATAGCTTTCCTTCCAAGAAGCAAGCATTTTTTTTTTATTTCGTGGCTGCAGTCACCATCTGCAGTGATTTTGGAGCCCAAGATGGTAAAATCTTCCAGTGCTTCCCCTTTTCCCCATCTACTTGCCATGGAGTGATGGGATGGGATGCTATGATCTTTTCTGAATGTTGAGTTTTAAGCCAGCTTTTTCACTTTCCTCTTTCACGTTCATCAAGAGGCTCTTTAGTTCCTTTTGCTTTCTGCCATTAGAGTGGTATCATCTGCATATCTGAGGTTTTTGGTATTTCTCCCAGCAATCTTGATTCCAGCTTATGCTTCATCCAGTCTGGCATTTCACATGATGTACTCTGCACAGAAGTTAAATAAGCAGGGTGACAATATACAGCCTTGACATACTCCTTTCTCAATTTTGAACCAGTCAGTTGTTACATGTCTGGTTCTAACTGTTGCTTCTTGACCTGTGTACAGGTTACTCAGGAGATAGGTAAAGTGGTTTGGTATTTCCATCTCTTTAAGAATTTTCCACAGTTGGTTGTGGTCCACATAGTCCAAGGCCATAGCGTAGTTAAGGAAGCAGAAGTAGATGTTTTTCTGGAATTCCCTTGCTTTCTCCATGATCCAGTGAAGGTTGGCAATTTGATCTCTGGTTCCTCTGCCTTTTCTTAACTTATACATCTGGAAGTTCTCGGTTCATGTACTGCTGAACCCTAGCTTGAAGAATTTTGAGCATAAACTTACTAGCATGCTAAATAAGTGTAGTTGTGCAGTAGCTTTAACATCCTTTGGCATTGCCCTTCTTTGGGACTGGAATGAAAATTGACTTTTCCAGTCCTGTGGCCATTGCTGAGTCTTTCCAATTTGCTGACATACTGAGTGCTGCTGCTGCTGCTAAGTCACATCAGTCGTGTCCGACTCTGTGAGACCCCATAGACGGCAGCCCACCAGGCTCCCCTGTCCCTGGGATTCTCCAGGCAAGAACACTGGAGTGGGTTGCCATTTCCTTCTCCAATGCAGGAAAGTGGAAAGTGAAAAGTGAAAGTAAAGTCGCTCAGTCGTGTCCGACCCTCGGCGAACCTATGGACTGCAGCCTTCCAGCCTCCTCCGTCCATGGGACATACTGAGTACATATAGCTAACTCACTTTGCTGTACAGTAGAAACTAACACAATATTGTAAAGCAACTATACTCCAACAAGATTAATTTTAAAAAAGAAACATTTGAAGGCGAAAGCAGGTTGACCATGAAGGGTGATGGGAAAACTTTGTGGTTCCAGATCTTGACTGTGGTGGAAACTACATAATCTACACATGTGACATAAAGTGACTAGACATATATATGCAAGCTGTGTTGACTCCTGGTTCCCGCTTGTGACACAGTACTACAGTTAAGTAAGAGAGGCCCCTGGGGGGTGGGACTGGATGAAGACTCTCCATAACTTCTTGGCAATCCCCTGTAATTTTCTAATGATTTCAAGATAAAAGTTTGAAATAGATCTAACTGGTATACATCTCATGTAGAGAAAGACAGGTGAAGCCTGAAGTGTGGGTCTACACTAGCTTTTAAGGCCAATAAACGCCCATTTGACCTGCATCTGATAAACGCAGAAAGACCAAGATGGCACACTATCCTGTTGTATTTAGCCTCCAAGAAACCCAAAAGGTAGGTCCCCATGTTACAGATGATGATACTGAGGCAGAAAATGTTCACAGAGCTCGAATAAGCCCAGCTGTCCATGGTCTGCATCCAAAGATCATCTCCTGGGTACCACTTCCAGCCAGCACATCACTGAGCCTCAGTACAGTCTTGGGATATGGAGCCCCATCAGGTCATGGCATAAGAAACAGCACAACAACTCTGCTTGCGGGGCACTCCCACCCCAGCCCAGCTCCACTCAGGTCACAAGCATCCTTCTGTACCTCCACAGACCTTGAACACCACCTCCTTCCTGCCCAAACTCCAAGTTCAGGCCTACAACCTATATCCTGTTCATAAGCGGCCTGATTTAGCCTGGCACTGGCTGGTGGGAGAGTGCACTTGGTGGTGGATGAGGCAGCTGGTTTAGCTCGTGCTGCAAATGCTCACAGATGCCAAGTAAGGACCCTCCCCCCACACCCCACTGCCCCAGCACCAGTGCATCTCAGCCACCAGCCTTGCCTCTTTGACCCACTCATCAAGATGCAGCCAGAGCTTTCTAAGGAAAGACAAGGGTCCCCCTCAGTAGCTCCTCTCATCTAGGATAAAACCCCAACTTCTTAAATGTCCCCCAACCCTTGGAGACAGACCCCTACAGATATCTACAGCCCCCTCACTACCTTGTACTTCCCCTCACTCCATGCTGCACTGTGCATTCACCCCTCCAAGCCACGCACATTCTATTCCCTCTGCCAGCGTGTTCTTCCCTACCCCACCCACCNGACTTCCTACTTTAGCATTCCAGTCCCCTATAATGAAATGACATCTTTTTTAGGTGTTAGTTCTAAAAGGTCTTGTAGGTCTTCATAAAACCGTTCAACTTCAGCTTCTTCAGATTTAGAGAGAACCACACTCCACAGGGTGTGGGCCATCACAGAGGGTGAGGCCATGGGATGCAATGTGGTTACTTCCCCCACCCTCCAGCAGCAGGGTGATTTCATATGCTAATGAGCGAGATGATCATTCCAACAATTGGGGCATGACCCACTCCTTGGTCTTTTGACAGTGCCTTGGAGCAACCCGAGGAGTGGTGGCTGCACAGGTATAGGAGGGCCTAGTGAAGCTATCCAACGTTGAAGGTCAGGAATGACAGTAGTAAGGAGATACCCCTTGTCCAAGGTAAGGAGCAGTGGCTGTGCTTTGCTGGAGCAGCCGGGAAGAGATATCCCATGCCCAAGGTAAGAGAAACCCAAGTAAGATGGTAGGTGTTGCAAGAGGGCATCAGAGGGCAGATACACTAAAACCATACTCACTGAAACCATACTCACAGAAAACTAGTGAATCTAATCACACTTGGACCACAGCCTTGTCTAACTCAGTGAAACCAAGCCATGCCTGTGGGGCAATCCAAGACAGTCGGGTCATGGTGGAGAGGTCTAACAGAATGTGGTCCACTGGAGAAAGGAATGGCAAGCCACTTCAGTATTCTTGCCTTGAGAACCCCATGAAAAGTATAAAAAGGCAAAATGATAGAATACCAAAAGTGGAACGCCCCAGGTTAATAGATGCCCAATATACTACAGGAGATCAGTGGAGAAATAACTCCAGAAAGAATGAAGGGAAGGAGAGAAAGCAAAAACAATACAGCTGTGGCTGTGACTAGTGATAGAAGCAAGATGCAATGTGGTAAAGAGCAATATGGCATAAGAACCTGGAATGTCAGGTCCATGAATCAAGGCAAATTGGAAGTGGTCAAACAAGAGATGGCAAGNGGTGTTAGTTCTAAAAGGTCTTGTAGGTCTTCATAAAACCGTTCAACTTCAGCTTCTTCAGATTTAGAGAGAACCACACTCCACAGGGTGTGGGCCATCACAGAGGGTGAGGCCATGGGATGCAATGTGGTTACTTCCCCCACCCTCCAGCAGCAGGGTGATTTCATATGCTAATGAGCGAGATGATCATTCCAACAATTGGGGCATGACCCACTCCTTGGTCTTTTGACAGTGCCTTGGAGCAACCCGAGGAGTAGTGGCTGCGCAGGTATAGGAGGGCCTAGTGAAGCTATCCAACGTTGAAGGTCAGGAATGACAGTAGTAAGGAGATACCCCTTGTCCAAGGTAAGGAGCAGTGGCTGTGCTTTGCTGGAGCAGCCGGGAAGAGATATCCCACGCCCAAGGTAAGAGAAACCCAAGTAAGATGGTAGGTGTTGCAAGAGGGCATCAGAGGGCAGATACACTAAAACCATACTCACTGAAACCATACTCACAGAAAACTAGTGAATCTAATCACACTTGGACCACAGCCTTGTCTAACTCAGTGAAACCAAGCCATGCCTGCGGGGCAATCCAAGACAGTCGGGTCATGGTGGAGAGGTCTNCGGCTTTTGTCACAACCGGCACTAACTCTAATAACTCCCAAAGTGAAAATGTTCCCATAAAAACCACCATAAAAAGTCCCTTATTTTATTGCCAGCTAAGTTTTCTTTACTTGTTGTCAGGACTTTCTCCTCACTGTTGATTAGCTAACAGGCGGCACGTCGTTCTTTTCTCCTTTAGAGAAATAGGGGCTGAAGTCGCCGACCTGTTCCCTCCCTCCATCTGGAGCATGGCTGGTTTCAGCTGCCACCACTGCCCAGCTCCCCCTGAGCCAGAGGGGCTTATAAACCACATTTACCTTCCCCCATGGGCAGCTGAAATGCATTACCTTTGGTCTGATAGCTGCCCTTCCTGGTCGACTGGGAATAGTCAGTCTTATTTATAACAATACTGTGTTCCGTTCCCCCAGTGAGACTGGCCCGGCCACACACACACATACATGCACACACAGCACACACCTGCACATGCACACAAACAGAAGTACACACAGGCAAGTGCACACATGTGCACATATGCACATTCACACACACATGCACATTCACACATACACACACACACACATCATGCTGCTTTTCCCAAAGCATCACACATCACATACTCCCAGCCAGACCCTGCCTCTCTGTGCCTTTGTGGAGAAACCTGCCTCTCCCCACTGCTCCCACCCAC
>SJYV01009798.1:1877965-1890516 GCA_006410875.1 Neotragus pygmaeus
GGTAAGAGGGCGGGGCCGGGAGGGGAGGCAAGAGGCCAGAGGGAGGGAGGGGCCAGAGTCAGGGCCCTAAAGGAAAAGAAGGGTGGGGCAAAAAGGGCGTGAGGGGGTGAAGCCAAACGGGAGGGTCCTGACACGGAGGGGATACAGCGGGAGGAGAAGGGTGAGACCATACAGTCAGGGAGAGGCCGGGAGCCCTGGCCCCCGACTCTGGCCCGGAACTCAGGGCTCTCACACCTAGGCCCACCTCCCGGCAAGGGCGAGCTGACTTTGGCCGGAAGTGAAGCGGGATCAGAGAAGTTAGAGGAGGGGCGGGCATCTCACCCGGGGAAGACAGTGGGGACCTGGGCTACCTGTCAGTCTGTAAACAGAGACCCTGTCCGGCCCCCTTCCCACTGAGCCTCTGTGCCGAAAACAGAGCAGACGCTCCTTGCCTATCCGTGTAATGAATAAATAAAAGCGCCTTGGAGAGGCAGCAAGGCCATCGGACCAGCAGGTGCTGATGCTCTGGTTCAACAGACACCCGGGAGACACAGCCTAGGCCTGGGCAGGGCCAGGGAAGCGTGTTAGTGGGACAGCGTGCAGGAGCAGCGGAGGCTGGGGGCATGGGTTTAACGACACAGGGCAAGATGATTCCCTCCCAGAAAACCCTGGACTGGGTCCCAGGGAACAATTCACAGTCGCCCCCTCTATCACTCTGGGAAATGGGTCCCCCCGCCCCACTTCTCTCTGCTGCTGCTAAGTCGTTTCAGTTATGTCCGACTCTGCGACCCAATGGATGGCAGCCCATCAGGTTCCCCCGTCCCTGGGATTCTCTAGGCAAGAACACTGGAGCAAGTTGCCATTTCCTTCTCCAATGCATGAAAGTGAAAAGTGAAAGTGAAGTCAATCAGTCGTGTCTGACTCTAAGCGACCCCATGGACTGCAGTCTACCAGGCTCCTCCGTCCATCGGATTTTCCAGGCAAGAGAACTGGAGTGGGGTGCCATTGCCTTCACTCCTCTCTAGACCAGGGCAACAACATGCAGCAACCTCTGAGAAAGGTCTGCTCTGTCTGCCCATGGGCCCTGGTATACCGAGCCTGACCCCACTTCCCCAGTTTTAGAGGCTAGCACCATCTTAGTGAGAAAGAATCCATCTAGCCCTGGTTTACCCCCGTCTCCAAACCTCCAAGCTGGGCTGAACCTGCGGTATTCCTGTCCTTTGGAGGCTGAGAATGAATGGGCTTAGATCAATTCAATCAATCCCCTGAAAATGTTAAAAACCTACGAAAGGTCACTGCCAGTGAATATTGCTTTCAGGGAGAATCACCCTGCCCACCCCCAACTCCACGACTACGTCTCGAGGAAATATGATGGTGAGCCTTGGGCCCTTGTGCCCCTGGCCCCATGACCACAGGGTAGGAATGGAAGGGGGTGGACAAAAGGGTGATGAAGAAGCACCCTCGATCATGGTCACAGTCCTAACAGTGCCCTAAACAGCTTGGGTCTTTCCCATGTCACCACATGGGCATAGTAGTGAAGGATCCCCCAGCCAAGGACCCCCCCAGCCAAGGAATCCACACAGGGGTGGGGGAGTGGTGACATGAGGACAGAACAGGGTGAGTGCACCTGGCAAGTCTATCTTTGGCTCCTGCTAGGAGTTCCACCTGGCCTTCCCAAAGCCCTTGCTTCCAGCATGTCCACTCTGCATGCTATCGAGATCCTCAGATAGATTCCACTTTTTTGTAATTTAGCTGGAGTTGGCTTACAACAAAAGAACCTCAACTGCATCGCAGCCCAAACTTACATAAATTCAGGTATTTTTGTAAATGAAATAAGAATTAATTGCAGAAATTCCCTTGCTAAGAGTCACCACTTGCTATCAGAATGGGCTGATCTGCAAGGCTGCTTTAAGCAGATGTGTCTGTCCCCCAAGACAGTCTGGGGCCTAATCAATCCCAGAGCCACCGTTTACTAGCTGTGTGATATGGAGAAGGTGCATAACCTCGCTGGGCCTCAGTTTCCTCACCTGTAAAATGGAGACAATAAGAGAACTGATCCCATAGGGTTGGCACAAAGATTAATAAGTTCATCCACGTGAAGGACTCAGGGCAAGGACTATAACTACTGTAATGTGTCAGTCGTGTCCAACTCTTTGTGACCCCACAGACTGTAGCCCTCCAGGTTTCTCTGTCCATGGCATTTTTCAGGCAAGAGTACTGGAGTAGGTTGCCATTTCCTCCTCCAAGGGATCTTCCCAACCCAGGGATCAAACCCACGTCTCCTGCATTGGCAGGTGGAGTCTTTACCACTAGCACTACCTGTGTCTGTTGAATTAAATCAAATTCAACCTCCTCTTAGTCTGTCATTTCTACCCTCATCATTTATTTAGTGCCCATTGCACACACAGCGCTGCCTGGGTCACAAGGACATGAAGGCAGGGTGGCAGGGGACTTGCACCCGAGAAGTCTCTGTGAGCTGGAGAGAGACTCGTAAACACATAAATCCGAGTCCGCTGTGATGAGACTATTCTGGAGGTACCACCGGAGCTGTAGAAGCAGAGAGGAGGGTGATTAATTTTGCTTCGGGGGCTGGGGGAGTCTTTGCAGAGGAGGTGACATTTGAGCTGGACTTTGAAAGACGAGCTCTCCGCTGAACTAAATCTGGACCCAGTGCCAAGAGAGTCATCCTGGAAAATCAATCCAGCCACCCGGGGGAGGGGCCGTGGGCTGCAGGCCGGCTGGGCTTCCTGCCCTGAGGACCGCTGAGCCCAGCCCTCCCTGGAGGCCCAGCCAGGCCTCTGTTGACACCTGCCGTCTCTTCCAACAATCCGGGCATCCACTCATCTCCAGCTGAGATTTCCCTGTCCCAGGCAACCTCCCCTAGTCTCTGCCCCTTGAAGGCAACTGGCATTTTCTTCCTCCAAAAATAAAAATAATCACGATTGCATCTAAATTACATCCTTCCTTTGTAGAATGCTTTATAGATTTCAAGAGAGAAAAAATGACAGGATATTGGTCAAGGGCACAGCTTATACTTATTTTTTTCCCTTTTTGACTGTGATGCACAGCATGTGGGACCTTAGTTCCCCAACTGGGGATCAAATCCACACCCTCTGCAGTAGAAGCACAGAGTCTTAACCACTGGACTGTGAGGGGAGTCCCAATGGCAGAGCTTAATCCCAGCTCTGTGGTCAGTGACCTGGTAACCTCTGACTCCCCAGGTGGCGATAGCAGTAAAGAACCCGCCTGCAAATGCAGGAGACATAAGAGGCACAAGTTTGATCCCTGGGTCAGGAAGATCCTCGGGAGGTGGGCATGGCAACCCACTCCAACCTCTTTGCCTGGAGAATCCCATGAAGAGGAGCCTGGTGGGCTACAGTCCATAGGGTGGCAAAACGTCGGACACAACTGAAGCAACTTAGCCCACGTGCCCACCTCAGTTTCCACATGTGTAAAATGGGGTAAAAGGTTGCTGTGGGAATGAAACAATTCAGAGACGGGAAGTTTCCAGAACAGTATCGGTCCAAAAGTGGCCATGAAGGGATTTCTGGTAGGCTCCTGTGTGCCCTCTCCCACCCCAGTCTCCGTCCTACTGTGGTACCCTGTGACTTCGTGATCTAGTGCAGGGGATCTGCAGGACCCAACCTGGATTGATACCTTGGCTCAGCTCTGCACTACATGACCTCAGGTAAGTGCCTAATGTCCCCAGGGAAGATGGGACATCAGGGGCCACCCCCAGATGACGGGAAAGGACTAGGAGAATGCAGGCCACACACTTCACACCTGGTATGCAAAACACACTTGCATACACACTCATAAACATGAGCTATTTTTATGAACAGTTCATGCTTCCTGGGCACCTGACTTCTGTGCCTTGTCTCCCCAGTGAGACGGTGACCTTCTGGAAGTCTGGGACATGTCTTAACCAGCACTTGCACTGTTGATGGTCTGATTCTCAGGAGCCCTGGACCTGCTCTGGGCGAGGGTCCAGGTCAGGGTCAGAGGGGAAGCAGTGATGACATGGGGCTTCCTGCAGACCCTGTCAGGGTGTCCCCACGTCCTGTGGGGACCCCCCCTGCCTACACAGGCTCATCTTCCCCTGGTCTTACTTGAATTGCCTGTTTGGAGACGATTCTGGCTCCTCTTTCCTCCCAGAACACACTGTGTACAAATCTGTGATTTCCCCTGGAAATCTAGATCATTTTTTCTCAACACAAACTGAACCAAGGATGAACATGTTTTCAGGACTCTCTGCAGAATTGCTGATGTTATTTTCCAATTGTTGGCAGCAAGGACTCCGCCAAAATACTCAAGGTCAAGAGACCAGCATGGTTCTAGGCAATCTGTACCTCTTAAAACAGTGACAAATATGTTATTTAATTTTAATGAGCTTTTTTGCATCTCAAATCTAATTACAGCATTATCAAGTACTGCTTTGAACTGCAGGTGGCTTCTCATTATGTGTGCGAAGCCTGCCACGAGCATTTTTCGTGAATACTAATAACTGCTTAATTTTACTATCTGCTTAAAAATTTTTTTAAAAAAAACTTTCAGCAACTTATAAGGCTGGGCTTTATAAGGCATCTGTGGAGGGTGGGGCCACACAGAAACACAGCTTAATTAAAAAAAATAAATACTGTATGTGGCCACCCTCAAAAATGACAGCTCAGGAGATTGTGGCAGTGTGGTGGACGGGGGCTGGGAGAAGCTGCGCCTCCCGCACCTCGTGGAGGCTCTGTTCTATTGCAAGCTTATTGCATCACATTCAAATCTCCCAATTTGCTTGCAGTTCAGAGAGAACAGTTCCGTCAACAGATTTTCTGGGTGACGGACTTCAGTAATAGGCCTGGAGCTGGCGGTCCCTGAGGACACGCTCCAGAAATCTGTCATATGGACGGGGTTCAGGGAGACGCCTGCAAATCATCGCGAGAGCTGTCTGCCTGAGACGAGGGTCCAGCTGCCTCTTATCCCAGCTGGGTCAGGAGATGGGGACGGCAGCCTATTGGTCCACAGCAATTCATGGGAAAACTCTGCAGTCCCCAGATGGGGAGTTATCAAGCCCACGGTCAGGACTCCCATCGAGGGTCTACGGCACATCTGTGGTTTGCTGTGGGTTCATTTATTTTGAAAATTGTTAATGGCGAAAAGCCAATTCCTTGGAAAAGACCCTGATGCTGGTAAAGACTGAGGGCAGGAGGAGAAGGGGGCAACAGAGGATGAGATGGTTGGATGATATCACCGGCTCAATGGACATGTGTTTAAGCAAACTCCAGGAGATAGTGAAGGACAGGGAAGCCTGGCGTGCTGCAGTCTATGGGGTCACAAAGAGTCGGACATGACTTAGTGACCGGACAAAAAAACAGAACTCAGTCTTGGAAAGCCAGCTTCCTCATTTGCACCTTCTCCAGGCAGGTGGTCCAGGAGGAAAACATGACCACGGCCCCTCTTCCACCTGTGATTTTCATTCAAGAAGCTTCCAGCACAGTCCTTGACATGTAGGGGGGGAGGGGGTTGGTTATCTGCTCCTGGTTCTGTTCACGCAGGTTCACAGTCTGTCTCTGACCTGGAGTTCTGAGAACAGGCAAGTCACATGTGCAACGTAGAGAGTCCCGTGCACGGTTAGGCCGTGCCACAGGTCCAGCTGCACTTTCTTCTTTCTGATTTCAAGTAATACCAGCCCGGCTCTACCTTGCTAAAGTGCAAGCCCACCCGTGCTGAGTTCAGAGAGATCAAACTTGGCCCATGACCCTGCTCCTCGCCGGCCTCTGGTCAGGAGAAAACCACCCCATACATCACCATGCTCAGAACCTGTGAATGTTACACGGCAAAAGGAAATTCAGACTGCAAATGCAGTTAAGGCTGTTAATCAGCTGACCCTAACATGGTAAGATTATCTGAGGTACAGTATAATCACATGCCTCCTTGAGAATGGAAAAGAAGAATGAGGTAGGAGACAGGGTCAGAGAGAGATGATGGGAGAAAGATTCCACCATTGCTGGCCTGGGAGATGGAGGAAGAGGCCACGAGCCAAGGGACACAGTTACCCCTAAAGCTGCCCCACCCATATCTTGTTGATTTTAACTGGGTGAGACCTAAGTCAGGCTTCTGGCTCTGGAGCCCTAAGATAATAAATCTGTGTGGCTTTAAGCCGCTGAGTCCAGGTTAATTTGTTAGGGCAGCAACAGGAAGTGAATGCATGTCCAATAGGTATATGGAGAAAGAGATTTGGGCTTCCTATGACAGCGTCACTGAGTCAGATGCCAACTGAAGTCAGTTGGGAGGGAGGCAAAAATCTGTTACCACCTACCAGTCTCCATCCTCCTTAGATCTGTACTAAGCTTCAGTACTTTGGCCACCTGATGCAGAGAGCTGACTCACTGAAAAAGATCCTGATACTAGGAAAGATCGAGGGTAGGAGGAGAAGGGGGTGGGGGGTGACAGAGGATGAGATGGTTCGATGGCATCACCAACTCAATGGACATGAGTGTGATCAAGCTCTGGGAGAGAGTGAAGAACAGAAGTGAACCCTGGCGCACTGCAGTCCATGGGGTCTCCAAGAACCAGACACAGCTGAGCGACTAAACAACAACAGCAAATATGATGTCTGCTTCCAGATGACCAATTGGAAGCAGACCTTCTTCATCCTCCATTGAACCCCACAGTGTTACAGCTCCCAGATCCTCATCTACGGTGCCCTGCCCCAGGGATATTGTCTTTAATGGGTTGTCAAGTTTCAGAGTGGCAGACGGATTCCACCATTGGAATCCTTGCCCATCTATAGGCTGCAGAAGCTCACCTGGACCCAGCAGTCTCCACGCCAGCCACCCACTACGCACTAAATCACACCCAGGCCTCACACTGGCACTGCCTCCATGTGAGGCTCTGAGAAGGCCAGCCCTCAAGGCAGGAGTGGATCCCTAGTGTCAGCTAGTCAGACGACACTCTGCCGCCCCATCCCTGACAGACAGAGGGAGTTAATGGGCCAACACTGAGCCCTTTGTTTTCATAACAGAACAAGTGGTTTATGGCAAAGAACAAAGTTTCCATCTTTACGAGGCCATCCTGAGTGCTCCCTCTCCAGGCCTGTTACGCCTAGTTATCTCCCTCCCAGCCTTGCCACACAGGTACCGTCGCCACCGACAAGTTCATTTAAGAGAATTTATAGCCTAATTGTGCAGCTGTTGCCTTCTGAGTCAGTTTTAAGAGATTGTTACACAAGCAGTGTCATAATTTAGTCATGTTTTCATCTCACAACTATACTGTAATTACTGTTGTTAACAGTGAATGGTAAACAAGAGAGTGAGGCAGACCAGCCAAGAGAGCACTAACAAATCATGGATCAAGTGGGGCAGAGGGAGGGCAGGCACCTGGGACCCTGAGCAGCTCTCCTGGAAGCCCACTCCACCCGGCAGACCCTCGAGTGGGCCGTGAACTTTAAATGTGTGCACCTGAGCACGCACCTGGCCGAGGTGTCTGCCTCCCGAATTCCTATGAGGAGCTGGGGCACCCACAGGGCTGCTGAGGGCAGAAAGGGAGCCCCAAGCAGGGTGCCCAGAACAGAGTGGATGCCCAAGTTGTATACGTCCAGTTGAAAAAAAGATGAGCTCTGGCTCCTAAATGAGACCCTACTGAAGCACCTTCTCAATCTGAAAATGCTGGAAAGTATAGCCGCAAAGGAGCTAAGGGCAGCACAGAGCAGTCCTGAACCTCACTTCCTCTGGTGCCTCCCTGCGCTGCCTGGAAGGTTGTTTGTATGCACAGAAAGACCCAGTGGAAGAAATCTCCCTGAGAGCTCTGAGTCCTTTCCCACTGGCCAAGGGGCAGGAAGGAGTCAGACCCCACATCCTGGAAGCCTCAACCCACCCCATCCTAACCACTGCCCCCCCACGGGCCACTAAATAGGGAGCCCCAGACGCAGCTAGAACACAGTTGGGTTCAGTGACCCACAAGCCAGGTGCAAAGCCAGGAGCGGGGGGCTCAGGTATGGTCCCACTCCCCCACCACAATGACAGGGACGTAACTCCGAGTGCCGTCAGCCACGGCAGCATCAGCACCGGTGCTATTACCCTCCCCCAACCCAGGCATAGAGAGACAGGCAGGGCCTCTTCCCCCAGATCCAACTGACCCCTGTGCCATCTGTGGACCTGGGCGTAGGGCTCTCAACCGGCAGCAGCCCCTCCCCAGTCCCACATCTGACTCTGAACCTCTACAGCCCCTGGACGTGATAGGGGACAAGTGTCTGTGGTCCCTTTGACCCTGGGCAGAAGAGGAGCGGAGGTGACTGGAGAGGTGGTGGGACAAGCAGCAGGCATGGTGCCTGGAGCCTGGTGTCACCCATCCCTCCAGGCAGCCCCCAGCGCTACAGGCCCTGCTCCCCAACTCAGTCTGAGCCACCGGCCATGACTAGTTGGGGCTGATTAGGGAAAGGTCGGATGCTCTTCAGAATACAGTGGCTAATGAGGCTGGAAGACTCATTTTCAGACTGCAGGAGCTGCAGAGAAAAATGAAAGGTCCGGAGACAACAATCAATAAACACCAAGCCCTTCTAACGGAGGAGAATAAAGACCGGGACGTGAAGAGGAGTCAAAACAGTGACCTAGAAACAGGAGCACACAACAGAGGAAGGTCAGGGTAGTCCCTGTCTCTTATACACATCTTGTCTGTTGAATTAAATCAAATTCAACCTCCTCTNCACGGCAGTGGGAGGGGGTGGGTGGGCCATCATGGGAGATCTGTCTGGTCTGACCTCTTCATCCCCTGCTCACCTCCCTTTTCTCCCTACAGTGGTCCACCTTCCAGCCTCTTGGGGCTGGGGTCCCATTGCCTGCAAGCAGCCCTCTTAGGAGGCACCAGCAAGACTCACACCTGGCCCCTTTCTCTGAGTCTGCCTGACCCGTGACAACACAAGCCTTGCCTTACTGGAGGTGGGAAGGCAGGCTGCCCCTGCCCCAGGCATGGACATCCAAGCAGGGAGGGGTGAAGTGGGCAGATGGGGTGGTGGCCTCTCCTTTGCAGGCTTCCCAGATCTCTGCAAGTGAGTCCCTGACATCCCCTCATTCAGCCTGTGGGGAGAAACGGGTGGGGTCAGAAGAGGCTTGCTCCTTGGGGTGGCGGGGTGGGGGGGGGAACTGTGACAAACCTATACAACATATTCAAAAGCAGAGATAATCACTTTGCTGACAAAGGTCCGCACAGTCAAAGCTATGGTTTTTCCAGTAGTCATGTATGGGTGTGATTTTCATTCTTTATGTGATTCTCCATATAGAATGTGCAGTGCCAAAGAATTGATGCTTTCAAACTGTGGTGTTGAAGACTCCTGAGAGTCCCTTGGACTGCAAGGAGATCCAACCAGTCCATCCTAAAGATCAGTCCTGGGTGTTCATTGGAAGGACTGATGCNTTGGGAGAGGTCGGCCCACCCTGCTTCCCACCCTGCCCACCCTGCCAAGGAACCACCCTGCCCTGGGCGAGGAGAGGGAGGGGGATGTACTGGGAGGTGGCCAAGTCACAGCCAGCCTCATCCACTCAGAAACACATGCTCACTGGCATTGGTCCAACTCCCAGATGCCCAGGGGTCCCACTGGGCTTTCCAAGGGGCTCATCCTTGGTCTTGGAACCAGTCTGCCCCGAGCTTAGGGCCTGTCTCCTGTGTGGCCTTGGTCAAGTGACTTAACCTCTCTGAATCTCTCATGGTCTCACTGACAGAGTCCCCATCACCTGAGCTGCTCTACACCAGATACAAGCTTGGCACACAGCAATCACGCCATAAACAGGAATGCTTATTCCTATTCTGCAAAGCAAGACTCAGACCTCAAGATCTGACAAACCAGTTGTGTGCAGTTTGGGGGCTTTGGGAGGTGATCTGGGAGACCCACTTTGGATAATGAGATATCAGAACCTGCAGGACTAGAGGGACGGCACTGTGGTATGTGGAGTCATAGTTATGAGGGTACTGAGAACTGGAGCTTCCCCACGCCCATCCAACGTGGGCATGAGCCACAGACGTGTGCTCACCCACCCTGAGCACCTCAACACTCTACTGGGGACCTCCCAGGTGTGAGTGCCCTCAAACCCCACCATGGTCTAGGCTCTGTGGCCAAGCAGGGTGACACTGAAAAAGCATAATATGGGACCAGCTTTCCCAGCCTGGCTCACAGAAGCAAGCAAACTGCACGAACGATGAGAAAATGGACAAGTTTGCAGCACGTGCAGCTGATTGGAGGTCAGGGTTCAAGCCACATCAGAGTCACCCTCCAGGAACAGGGCCTGAGCGTCCCACCCCCGGGACTTGGAGTCAGCAAGGGCATACCTTGCCCTTGAACCCAGATTCCTCTCAGGACTGGAGAACTGCGGCTTCTCCCACGGAAGCAGATCCATAACTCCAGGGCTGTTCACATCAGCACTGGGTTTTTACGCCAGTGTAACATTCAGCCATTTCATGTGGGATTATGTGCTGTGTGTACCAAAAAGCTCATAAAAAAAAAAAAGAAAAAAATTGAATGAACATTGTTTTTAAAAGGCCCTTAAAAGGCTATAAAGTGCAGTGACTTTCATACCCTTGGGTTTTTTCCATCTTGTAGGAGAGAGTTCCTCCATCAAAGCTGCCTCTGGGTGGAAGAAGGTAACAAGGAGGTGAGGAGAGTGGATTCCAAGGTCGGGGAGATGGGAAATTCGAAGCAGCCTGGCTCCCCGAGGTGTGAGCTTAGATCCACAAGGAAGTCAGCCCGGAGTCAGGAAGGCAGGTCACTGGGTGATCGCTTCTCTAGGTATGCAGCTGTGATGGTGAGTGTGCCCCCTCCTCCAACCAGGGCTGAGAGGAGCATGCCCTGGGGGAGGGTCCACAAAGCAGGAGACCGAGACCACGGAGGAAAGGAACACAGAGGGCTCTGGTCTCGGCCACGCCCACGGTGAAACACTGGCCCCTCCACCTTCTTCCTATCTCTGCTCAGCTCACACTGGCCAGGGCTGTTCATGGTCTCTTTAGTTTCTAGAATCTTCCTCTCTCTCATATTGGGCTAGATTCACTCCACAAAGGGAATCTATACTGAATTCCTCAAAGCTCGAACAGCGACCTGCATAGAAAGTGACCAGACAGCCGCAGGATGGGCTATTAGGCAAACATTAAAAACAAGGTTTGCAAGAATACTTAATGACCGAGGAAGTGCTCACAGTAGGTTGCTAAATGAAAAAGTAAGCTGTGGACAACATGACCCCAATTTTATGAAAGAAAATAAAACAACACAGGCCTAAATAGAAAGGAGCAGGAAGGAAGTCAACCACAAAGTCAATTTGTGTCCCCTGGGTGGGGAAGGCTCCACGTTGGCCCATTAATGCCCTCTGTCGGGGATGTGGTTGGTCAGCAGAGAAGTGGGAACCGCGCCGTTTCCTTCTCTGGGACCCATGTCCTCAGGCCCCATGGAGACTCCTGACCCCAGAACAGCTACAGAAAGCTTGTCTACAGCTCCCAGCCTCATGCTCCAAAGAAAAACACAGTGGAGTTCATTCTGCAGCCTCTTTGTTCTGCTCCAGGACAAAGGCTGGGCCCTGTTTGCCATCTTTTCCTGAGCAGAGACAACACAGACCCTGCTGGAGGCCAGCACAGGCCTCAGGCACACCTGCTGGACACCTTGCTGGCCGGGCAGCCTGTGGTGGACCATGTCCCCACCTCTCAGGGCCCTCCCACGCTGCGCCCCCTGTGGTGGTCATCACTGCCATGACCCAGTCTCCTCTCACATGTGGCAGGACTGCCCCTTGGTCCCACCCCAGTTAGGGGTGGAGGGTGGGGTGGGACTGGTTCTGGCCAATAAGCTGTGAAGTAGCCCATCCCTTCTGGCTGGCACATTTCATACTCAGGTCAGGACACCAGGGCTCTCGCTTGCCCACCAAAGCAGTGACCAGCACACCTGAGGTGGGGCTGCTCCATCAACCACATCCCAGAGGGGCCACACAAGCCCTGCTACCTACATGACCTGAGGCAGGTGCGCGCATTCACCTGCTACTCCTCCTAGTCTCTCCTGTATGTCTTCCAATCTGGCCCAGAAGGCCCTCGGGGTCCTTTCCCACCACACCAAGTCCCCAGATTCTCAGCCCTGGATGCCAAGGGAACACCCCACGTCTATAATCTAAACATGTAACATACAACACCCATCAAGTTAGGAGGCTGCCAAGATGTCTCAGGAGCTGAGACAGCCCCACGCTGCTCTTAGCAATGAGGCGTGGGTGCAAATGGACAGTGAGCAGGGTGGTCTGGGAGCAGGAGACGGCCACCCCTTCCTCACCGCCTCCCCTCCAGGCTCCCTCAGCCCACCCTGGGCCCTGCCCCAGGGAGAAGAGGCCCCTGCTCAGCACCCAGGAGGCAGTAGTGGCGGTCGAGCAGAGAGCCACTAGCAGAGAGAACGGGCCAAGGACTCATGCATCCATCGTGGGACTCACTGGGCCTGCAGTCAGTTCAGTTCAGTTCAGTTCAGTCACTCAGTCGTGTCTGACTCTTTGCGACCTGTCCATCACCATCTCCCGGAGTTAACTCAGATTCACGTCCATCGAGTCCGTGATGCCATCCAGCCATCTCATCCT
>SJYV01009798.1:1890616-1939189 GCA_006410875.1 Neotragus pygmaeus
ATGTGTATAAGAGACAGGATTTATATGGTAGCTCAGTGGGTGAAGAATTCACCTGCAATGCAAGAGACTCAGGAGATGTGGGTTCAGTCCCTGGGCCAGAAAGATCCCCTGGAGGAGGGCATGGCAACATACTCCAGTGTTCTTGTCTGGAGAATGCCATAGACAGAGAAACCTAGTGGGCTACAGCCCACTAGGGTTGCAAAGCACTGGACATGACTGAGCACGCATGCACGCACGCATTTGTTTATTTAATTTTTGGCCATGTCTTATGGCATGTGGGATCTTCGTTTTCCAACCAGGGATCAAGTCTGAGTCCCCTGCAGTGGAAGCAGAGAGTCTTAACCACTGGACTCCCAGGGAAGTCCCCCACTTGTGTTTTAAACAATCATTCTGTATCTGGGCACCCACATTCATAGATCATTGTTCATAAAAGCCAACGGGTAGACACAACCCAAGTGTCCATGGACAGAGGAATGGACAAACCAAATGTGGTCCAACCCCACGATGGAATGTTATTCATCCTTAAAAAGAAGGAAGTTTTCACACAAACTACAATGTGGATGAACCTTGAAGACATCATGATCCGTGAAATTAGCCAGTCACAGAATGACGAGTACTATATGACTACACTCACATGAGGTGCTTAGAGAGGTCAGAATCATAGACAAAGAAAGTAGATGGTCAGGGCCAGGAGCTGGGGGAGGGAGAAGCAGAGGGTCAGTGTTTAATGCGACCGAGTTTCCGTTTTGCAAGATGGAAAGAGTTCTGGAGATGGATGCTGGCAGTGGCTGCACTACAGTGGGAAGGCAGTTAATGCCACTGAACTGCACACTTAAAACTGTTAAAATGGTCAGTTTCATGGTCTGCGTATTGTAATTACCACAATTATAAGTAATTTAAAAGAAAGAAAAGAATCACTCTGGCTGCCTAGTCAGGAAGGGGCTGAAGGGAGGCGAAAGCAGGGGTGGGAAATGAGTTGGGAGATTGGCAGTCAGTGGCATCCACCATCTGTTTCTGGCATGTTCCTGGAAGCAGTAGCATTCCAGAGTATAGCAGCCCCAAGGGAGTTAGTGGGGTGAAGGGGACCACAGCCAAGCCCTGAGGCCTCAAGTGGAGACAGAGAGGCCACCCACCCTAGTGGGACAAAACCAGGAACCGCGGTGTCCTGGAAGCCAGGTGAACCACCCCAGAGAGGAGGAGGGATCAGCCGTGTTCAATGCTGCTGGCAGTCAAACGATGTGAGGACCATCACCTGCATCAGTCACGGGTAGGTCACTGCGACCTTGAGGAGGGGTAACACCCTAAGAGTGGTCTGCACAACTCCCAGCACGATCTGATGAGGCCCTTGGAAACTGCTGGAAGCTGGAAGGGCTGGGCCTCCCTGCACTGAGGTTCTCATTCTGCCCTGAGGCACCATTTCGTGCCCCACCCCAACACTGCGCAAGCTGTCCAGGTATGCACTGGTGGCAGCATCACAGAGTCCAGGTTGCCCAAGACCACTACCTGAATGCCCACCTCCCAGCACATGAGCAGTGGAATCATCGGGCCGTTCTCAGGGCCCGGGGGTCTGCCTGGTCTGCAGGTTACCCTCCACCTCCTGAGCTCTCTCCTTTCTCTGCTTGTTGCACAAAGAGCCCACAGTTTTAACTCTGGAGTTTATCCACCAGCCAAATGAAGAGGAATATTTTATGGAATTATAATACTGCATGAAATTGCTAAGTACATATATAAGGCTAATGTCATTGTAATATTAAAATACTAAATTCATTTATATACTTTTTTATTTAAATTGCTGGGGCAACTTGCCATCATTGATTAAAAATTCTGAACAGGGTGTATTGTATGGGCCAATTATGAAACAGGGTGTAAGCACTGTGAACGGCACTTGTAATGTGCAGGAAACCATTTGTAAAATGAGATTTTTTTTTTTAATGGTGAGAAGAGAACGAGGCCATGGAGACAGGCCTGTGTGTAGCCCATGGAGTAGCTGGGGCACAAAGCCCCACGCTAAGCCTGGGAACAAGACTTCTCCCAGTAACAGCAGCACAGCCCCCCAAGGCACCCCCGTCCTGCGGCTCCAGCAAGGCCAGCTCACTCCCCTGCTTTTCAGACTTTGGTGGCTGAATTTCGCATGACTCAAGCCTCCCACCTCTCCTTCTGGGGTCCTGGGAAAGAGTCCTGAGAGGCCACACCTGACTTCTGCCCACCCCACACCCTAGGCACTGCCCGACCAGGCAAAGCTACAGGGCAGCCAAGTCCTTCTGTCCTGCCTTCACCTGTCCGGAGGTCACCTACAGACCACTCCAAGCATGTGACCACTGCTCTCAGGACAGGCTCAGTTGGTCTTCAGGGCTGCCCAGAAGTGCCCCTGGGCCCATGGGGGCAGAAGCTGGTGGATCACTGCCCCAGCTTCATCACCCTACACTGGGGCCACTCTGCGCTGTGCTCCAGCTATCTCTGAGCCTAAGTGCTAACTGCTCAGTAACTCTGGAGGGGTCACAGCCAACAAAAAGACAAATCAGTGCCTCCAGGTCCAGGGACACATGATGGCATCAAGGCCCTGTACTCGCCAGATCACAGCCTCCTTCATGGTGGGTGGACACACACGCATCTGGTCCCAGAGGGACCAGGATCAAGGAAGGGCTGCTAGAGGGCTGGGGACCCAGAGATCTCAGGTGGCAGGGTCTCCCAATGGTGTCCTGCAGCTTTGAGCAGTGGACAACACTGAAGTTGACTGAGTCGTTGCGGCTGGGAGCCCCCTACAGTTGTGAGATGTCCCTGGGGTGTGCCCGGAGAGGCAACAGCAGAGGGAGGAAGGAGAGGGTCCCAAGCCCCTCCCTGGCCCGCACTTACTGCCAGGTAGGCTCTCCTGCAGGAGGACTAACCACATCCATTTTTCAGGAGACACTGAGGATGCTACAAGCTGGTGGGTTTCGTGCCAGCCTGACCCTGGCACGAGAAGAAGTAAGTGATGATGGTGACTCAGAAGGAGACAAAGGCAATGATGACACCTGCAGTGGACACTGGTCTTCCAAGTCCTTCCTACAATGACTCTCGTCATACCATTGCATCCCTGATTCTACCCCCTAGAGTCCCTGGATTGTTACTTGTTTTGGACTCTTGGCTCCCCAAAAAGCTCAGAAATCTCTTCTCTACGCCAGATCATCTGCAGCCTCTAGCCCAGTACTGGTTGCCCAACAGGGCCTCTGTTGTGGCCTACTGGTTGGACTGTTTAAGGCCCCACGCAGATGCAGGTGGAGGCACTGCTTGGCACTGCCCTCCAGGAGCACATAGTCCTGGGGAGCAGACATTCGTTCATTCATTCATTCATCCAGTAAATATCTGCTGCTTGCCTGCCAGGCGCTGCGCATTGTGCTAGTTGCTAGAGATGCTGGGATGGACAGATCTCATGGGGGTCCCTGATCTCATGGCACTCGATGGCAGTGAGGAGACAAACGCTGAGCAAAAACCCTCCAGGAGTAAATTAGCGCCATGAGGAAAACAGACCTCACCCTGGGATGAAGGTTACTTGGTTTGGGCAGGAAGGCTTCCTGCAGCAAGAAGGACCTGTGTGATGTGTCCAGCGATGAAGTGGAAAAGGGTGTGGGCAGCAGAGGCTCTGCAGCCCGAGACGAGGGGCCAGGCGATGCCACTGTCCTGCAGCCGGGGCAGCACGGACTCGAGTCCAGACCCTGGGCAGAGCTGGCGGCTCCACCGCCTCTCCACACAGCACCATGGTGATTCCCTTCTATTGGAAAACAATCATGTTTATTTTCTTTTCAACCTCCTGGACCGAGGCCATATGATAATTACAAAACTCACAATTCATAATGTGTTCTAAACTGTCTCTGCATATTCGGTGGTTATGGAATAATACATAAAATGCTTAATAAAAATTAATGTGGAAAGGAGTCATCAGCCCCACTTGGAAATAAAATCAGTATTAATTTCTTGTGTATCAGCTTATCCTGATGAGTTACTCCTGACATGGCCTGGCTCCTCGGCCTCTAATATGAACCATGAGGGAGACACCTGCTCCTCTGGCCACGGCCACAAGTCCCATTGGCCCCAGGGTCTGGTGATGCCATTGTAAATGTGGGGGAAACCCTGTGAGTCAGCAGGACCCCCCAAGTTTCCTGGCCTCCAGCAGACAGGTGACTTGTACCTGCCAAGAGCTGGCCCCTGAGACACAGTGCGGTCAGGCCCTGTAGTCGTGGGGAGTTGGTGCAAACGCGAGGCCCTGCTGTGAGTGTGGGGCAGCAGGCAGCAGAGAGTGCAGGGTGTCCCCTCTGCTCTGGGGCTGCCACCTGTCAAGAGTCCAGGCAGCTCAGTCAGGAACACGGAGTCACAATCCCGCTCAGCCTACACTGCGGTCAAGAGCCTCCAACAGGCCAGCTGCTGGGCGCCAAAGAGTCAGGAGAGACACAAAGGTTGGGCCTCCTGGAGGCCAAGCGGCCAGGCTGGGGTAGGTGCGGGGAGATCAGGGTACAGGCCACTCGGCATGACCCCACCTACTTGGACTTCTCACAGGAAAACAAGCGGCACCACCAAGACCAACACACAGCAGGGACAGGGCCATGCAGCTTGTGATGGACGGTGGAACCACTTAGGAAACCTGGGAGGATAGCAAGGTGGAATGTCTGTGCCCGGGCCTGCCAGGCCAGCTCCCAGGGCCCCGCCTCACCCTCCTCCAGGGGCAATGGCCCCAGCACTGCTAGGACCGAGCAGAGGCTGCCCTCCAGCTGAGGCTCACCCCTACTGGCTGCAACTCCCCTGGGGAGTCCTGGGGCCAGGACTCCACAGCACCCCCCGTCAGCCTTCTCCTGGTGGTCCTAGTCCCCAGATGAAGGGGGTGTCAGCCACGTGGGAACAGAAACCCCCAAGCATCAGTCTTCAAGCTCAAAACTGTGATGTCTTCCAAGTTTTTCCTTGAAAAGAGCAGAGTTGGCTTTCTCTTTCTTTTAACCTAGAAAATGAAATATATATATAATGTGTGTGTGTGTATGTGTGTGTGGGGGTACACACATATTTAAATTCCATACACACACACACACACACACACACACACACACACACACATTTCCTAAATGAAAAAGTATAATTGAGAGAGTGGGTTCTAGGACCTGGCTTAAGTCCTGGCTCTGTCACTTACCTAAACTTCAGTTTTCTCATCTGTGAAATGAACATGGAATTACAGGAGATGACAAATTTAAAAGACTCAGCCAAGGGCCTGATACATAAGAGTGGTGATGATGATAATGATGGTGATGATGGTGGTGGAAAAGATGGTGGCAAAGAGGATGGACTCTAATTTACAAGCAAGATCTGATCCATACATTGAAAGCTTGGTGGCTAAGAACTCTGCTCACAGGCCAAATCCCTAAACCAGAACTCTTGTTCTCCCCCAAACCTCAGGTCCTGCAGGCTCAGCAGATGCAATCTTGCATCCTTGTTCATCAAAGAGGAAGTGCTCCCTTTGACAGCCCACGTTCACAGAAACCTCATCCCCTCCTGCCCCACCCACAGGCATCCGCCTCCGGCCACCGGCAACACCGGGCACCATCAGAAACACTCAGCGTCGTCTCCCCCTGAATCACGAAGGCTAATCCGGTTATTGTATTTTACTTTCAGTGGAAACTCTATCACTCTGTACTAAATCCCACCACATACAAAACATCGAGTGGCTTCTCCTGATAAGGAGAGATACAGCTGGAATATTGCCACATTATGCACTGCCTATCATCTGGGCTATTTTTGTTGAAAACTGCCTCATCTTCAGCATTTCTAATGGCACAGGCTCCCGACAGCCACGCCAGAGTCCCCCTGGCCTGCGCTCCGTGAAATCTGACACGTCCCGCCCAAGCTACCCAAGCTAGAGTGCTGCTACCCTGCCCAGTGTTCCATCACCCAGAAAGCTCCAACAGAAGACAAACCGGAGGGCAGTTCTGTGAACTGTCTTCTGAGCCCCAGCTCATTCCCCCAGACAGCTGGACCACTTGCAGACACAAGTCACAAGCACACAGGGGCTTCCCAGGAGCCAGAGGCCAGGCCTCCAGTCCCAGACCTCCACCCTCCAAACCCTGATGCCTGCCCTCTGGATTCTGTCCCCATCTGGTGAAAATGAGGGTTGGGTCCAGCCAGGGCCTCTTTAGGACTCCCCCTACCTTGCATCTGAGATGTTTTCCCAGAAATGTGAGCATCCACCATCAGTTCCACTGTCCAGGAAGGAAAACCATACATTTTGGCTGAGAAAGGCCACGGAAAAGTTTACTTCCTGCAAATGTTTTCTTTCCAAGAGCTGATATGATATGGGGTGGGGGGTGCGGATGAGACAATTAAAACAGGCACATGGAATACAAATCTGCATTTGTTCAGCTGGGTCTGGAGGAGATGGCCACCCCTTCCTCCCACAAGTCAATTTACTCAGAGCAAGCAGCCTTTGCTCCAGATAAGCACATTGACTTTAAAATAAAGTGGGTACCAACAGCTGCAGCCCTGTGACTGGAGCAGGCAGAGATGTGGCATGGAATGATAATTAAATATATTTTCATCATCCGTCTTTTTTTTTTTTTTTTTTTTTGCTGCAGGTGCCAGAGTAATAAATCTGGACTCGCCTCTTTTGTCAGCTGGCAGTGAACACATTTTAACGTGAAATCTCCTGGGAGGAATTAAGAGTCACTTGGCCTTGTAAAGGAGAAAGGGTTTTACTTCCAAACTGCCAAGTGGGGAGCTTACAGCTGATTGGTTTCATAATACTTTATTATTTGACAATATATATGCCCCGGGTTGTATTTCAGAATACCACACCTATGGGATAACCCAGTGCTCCGGGAGGTCTGTCATCCCATTCTAGAGTAAAAACTTATCTGGGGAGATTTTCACCACTATTTCCTTTTATGAATCCCAAATTTCATGTATTATTGACTAGGTAGATTCCAGTATTGTAAAACTTTCCGTCCATTCATTAAATTCCCCAACAGCCTTTCTCCCCTCAAAAAAACCACATTGTGGGGTAATCTGTTGCCTTCGCTGCCTGAGGTCTGAGTTAAGTGCTCTCGATTGGCCGAAGGAATTTGGTTTACTTTCTATTTTGACAGTTTAACAGCTCCTTCTCCCCAGGGGCAGCCTCTAGTGTGTAGTCCTTGGAAAAGCCCAATGAAATGGCCCATCAGAGCTTTCCTGGAGCCCTTCTTTCTTTGCTGATCACACGGCCCCTGCAGAACATCTTCCCTGAAAATCTGATCCAGGAAAGCGGAGGGAACAGGACACCAGCCACGAGGCCTGGGCCACGTGCCACTCCTGGAAGGAGGTGAGGAGCTCCACGCACACCTTAAGGCCGGAATACAGAGGCATGTGGCCAGCCGAGCAGGACTGCAGTGGCCAAGTCTCCTCCTTCCCTCTCAGAGGAATGCTCTAGAAGGAAACCCTTGCCTGGTGCCTCTCACAGGGTCACCTGTGGCTCCACCTAGGTCAGCGGGCATTTACACTTGTGGAACCTCAGGCAGGCAACCCAGGTAGATTAAAACTCCACGCGTACTCCTCTCAAGGCCTGACCCTGGACCCTGGACCAAAAGCAATGGAACTTTCCACAAGCATGGTGGAATCTGTCAGGTCTGCACTCCTCAGCAGGGATTACAGCTCAAAAAAAAAAAAAAAAAATCACATCTTGACACATAAGCTCAATGCAAAGTATCTTCAAAAGCGCTTTATAAATACTAACACCCTCTCCTTCAACTGACTGCAGTGCCTTCCCACTCAGTCCCTCATTTGACCCCAGAGCTGCCCTGTGTAGGGGGGACCAGGTGACAATTCCAGAGGAGAAAACCCACAGAGAATACAGTGTGGGCCAGGATCCCAATCACAATCTCAGCAGGCTTTGTTTTAGAAATGGGAGCCAATTCTAAAATCCATATGGAAGCGCAAAGGACCAGGGCTGCCAAAATGCTCTGAAAGAGGAGAATGAAGTTGGAGAGCTAACATGGCTCTGAGTCTAAGGATCTCAAGACCCATTATAAAGCCACAGCAGTCAGGGCAGTGGGACTGGAGCAAAAATAGACAACCAGTTGCTGAAACAGAACAGGGTCCAGAAACAGACCCTCATGCCTGTGAGTATATGCTAAGTCACTTCAGTCATGTCCAACTCCTTGCAACCCTATGGACTGTAGCTGGCCAGGATCCTCTGTCCATGGGATTCTCCAGGCAAGAATACTGAAGTGGGTTACCATGCCTTCCTCCAGGGGATCCTCTTGACCCTGGGATTGAAACATGTCTCCTGCAGTGGCACGTGGATTCTTTATCACTGAGCCACCTGGGAAGCCCTCATACCTGCAGATGAATGCTTTTCCATAAAGTAGTAAAGGGCAACTCAGTGGAGAATGGGAGGTTTTCCAACAAATAGTGCTGGAATAACTGGACAACCACACGCCAAAAAAACAAACAATGAACCGACCCCATATCTCACACCATATAAAAAAATGAACTCAATATGGCTTATAGACTCAAGTTTACATCAATAAAAGTTGGGGAAGAAAACTCAGGAGAAAATACTTGTGACTTTGGGTTAGGCAAAGACTGCTTTGATATGGCACAAAAAGCATGCGCTATGAAAACAAAATGATCCATAAACTGGACTTAATCAAAATTTCTGTTCTTCAAAAGATACTGTTAAGAAAATGAAGAGAAGTCACAAACCAGAAGAAATTATTTGTAAAGCCTGCATCTGCCAACTGGCTGTATCTAGACTATATATAAAGAACTCTTGAAACTCAATAATAAGAACACAGATAACCCAGTGTTTTTTTAAATGGATGAAAGATTTGAACAGATATTGCACCAAGAAGATACAGAGGTGGCAATTAAGTGCTTGAATATCATCAGTTATTAGAAAAATGCAATTAAAATCACCACCAGACACCACCTATGACCTGTTTCAGTGGCTACAATTAAAGTAAATTGAATCCAAAGCAGAAATAGACTCACAGACATGGAGAACAGACTTAAGAGTTGCAAAGTGGGAAGGAGGAGGAGAGAGTGCTAGGGTGGGAGTTTGGGACTAGCAGACGCAAACTATTATATGTAGGATGGATAAACAACAAGGTCCTGCTGTATAGCACAGGGGACTATATTCAATATCCTGTGATAAACAATAATGGAAAAGAATATGAAAAAGAACATACATATGTATAACTAGCACTTCCCTGCTGGCTCAGATAGTAAAGAATCTGCCTGCAATGCAGGAGACCTGGTTTCTTCCCTGGGTTGGGAAGATTCCCTTGAGGAGAAAATGGCTACCCACTTCAGTATTCTTGCCTGGAGAATTCCATGCACAGAAGAGCCTGGTAGGCTACGGTCCATGGAGTCACAAAGAGTCAGAGACAACTGCGCAACTAACACTATGTATAACTAATCACTTTACAGCAGAAATTAACACAACATTGCAAATCAACTGTATGTCAATAACATGCAGTTTTGAAACATAAAAACAAAGCGAATGACCATACAAAGGGGTGGCAAGGATGTGGGGGAAAAGGGACTCTCATGCCCTGCTGCTGGCATGTAAAACAGTGGGGCCACTCTGGAAAGCGGTCTGGCAGTTTTCATATGATCTGGCCTTTCTACTCCTAGGTATTTACCCAAGAGAGGAGAAGGCATATGACCATACAGAGACTTGTGTGCAAATGTCCACAGCAACTTTATTTGTAATAGTCAAAAACTGGAAACAGAGTTCCATCAACAGGTAAATGGACCAGCCAACTCCCATCCACACACGTGTAACACTGCTCATTGATAGAAAGAAATGAACTGATACACACAAGATGTATGAGCCACCAAGTAACTGTGTGGAGTGAAGGGCAACCCAAGTAAAGAGTGCAGACTGTATGATCTCATTACCATAAAACTCCGGAAAATCCAGACTAACTATGGCGACAGAGAGCACAACAATGGTGCTGGGCGGGAGGCAGGGAGAGCCTGGGATTACATAGGCATCTGGGACACTTCCAGGGGCTGGATGTTCCATTCTCTTGAGCCAGTGATGTCAGAACTCACCAAGGTGTATGGGGATTTTTTGTTTAATTTTTTTAATTTTTTGGCTGTGACACCTGGCATGAGGGATCTTAGTTCTCCAACCAGAGAGTGAACCTGCACCCCTTGCGGTGGGGGCACAGAGTCTTAACCACTGGACTTCCAGGGAAGTCTAAGGTGCATGTTTTAAATACTTGTCATGTATCATACGTCGATGATGCTGTATTTAGATAAAGACTAACTTCAGTGTGAAGGGGCTGCTGGAACTGTGGCTGGGGCTCCAGGATGTGCAGGTACTGTGAGCAGGGAAAGGAAAGAAAAGGAATCAACAGAAGGAACAGTAATCGAACCATGCTGAGAGGAGGGAAAGCTTGCATCGGAATTCATTCATTCATTCATTCAGTAAATTGGTGTTCCCTGAGGACACAGAGTAAAACAGGATACGGTCCCTCTCCTGAACAAGATCAGGACAAGAACCCTATTGGTGGCTGCATCGCTGTGTATCTTCACCATAAAATCACACCGTGTGTGCAGGTGTGCACTGTGAGTACACAGCCTGGCTGCCCAGTGGACTGACTTTCAGCAAATCACACTAGCACTCTGCCTTGGCGCCCTCCTCTGTGAAAGGAGGGCAACAGTGTGTCCACCCCCACGGGATTGTTAGGATTCAATAAACTAATATCTGTGTGATTCTCAGAAGGGTGCATCGTAAGCTCTCAACGCGAGAGCCACATTTGGTGCTCTAATTGTCACCGCTCTTATGACTAAACCTTCTTAGAGACACCCACCAAGATGCAGAGATAAATCCAGGTGCTCAGACAAATGACTCTGATTCTATTTGTTTTTCTGTTTTTTCTTGCTTTTCCTCATTAAACATGTATTGCTTTTAAACTGAAAGTTTTAAGCAAACACAAATACACAAATGAACAAATAACCGAGAATGCTAGACAGCTCCAGGAGGTACCAGCCCACTTCCCCGGGCGATTCTGAACAAGCTCCCTGTGGGTGCTCAGCCTGCACCCTCCCTCCCTCCTCAGACATCCTAGATGTCTCCCCCCAGAGGCCCGGATCGGAACCTTTACTTGCAGCAGGTTCACATGTAGGAGGTGTTAATAGGGGTTTCTCTTGGCCCCCTTCCTTGTGGCTTTGCTTTAATTTATGCATCTGGCTTCGTCAGGACTCAGTTGGTGCCTGCAGGATCCTCATTCCACCTTGCAGGATCTTTCATTGCTGTGCACAGACTCTCCATTCCTGGCACATAGGCTCCAGAGCTCACTTGCAGCACATGGGCATACTTGAGCTCTGTGGCCTGTGGAATCCTAGTTCCCCCTCCAAGGATCCAACTCGTGTCCCCTGCATTGCAAGGCAGCTTCTTAGCCACTGGACCACCAAGGAAGTCCTGTAGGCTTTTCTGCTAATCAGACTGAGGGCATCTGGACTCTGGGCAAGGGTTGTTGTGTGGAACAAGAGAATCAAAGCCATGTGGGGCTTGGCCCACCTGCTCCCGCCCTAGTAAAGGGTGAGGCCATGGGGTCCCAGCTCCCCTGCAGAGCCTTGTTCCTCACATGGCTCCGACAGCACGTACAATAAACCCCAGAGAACAGAGATGGCTGCTGGGGGTGGGGGAGGGCGAGGACAGCCCAAGGGTCCCTCAGCCCCCAAGAGGGGTGCAGAAGCATCTGAGAAAAACCTGGCCCTGGAGAGGCCTAGTGTGGGGATGAAAGGGCAGAGCAGTGACCCATTCCAGGTGACAACCAGCCAGCCAGACCCCTCCCTCCACCTGCTCCTCACACACACACAAACCCAGCGGTGAGTTAGAGGAAGATTTAGATTGGCTGAGAAATTCCAGAATTAAATGAGATTATGTTTTCACAGCTGGTGGAAGGAGGGATTGAAATAGAATCTAAATTCAGTTATCGAAAGGGAAAGAGCTCCATGTCGCCTATCCTGAGCTGTGGCAGAAGCTGGTCCCTACCACAGACTTGTCTGTGGCCACCATCAGCAGAGAGGTCACCTTCGATGGACTGAAGCAGCACTTGGCACAGATAGGAACGTGTATGCCTGCCCTGGCACTGAGCAGAGAGAGCCCTGGACCCTGCCTGGGCACCAGCCATCCATCAGGGGGACAGGCGAGTAGAGGAATGAGGACAAGTCACCAGGGAGCAGAGGGAGGCGAGGCAGGCTCACAGCTTCAGGAAAGGGCGTCTGGGTGGATCTGGAAGCTTCCAGAGGCCAACACAGGCATGTGATGCACAGAAAAACCAACTTCGGTCTACAATGTGGTCCCCAAGGGGGATGGGTGGGATGAATGGGGAGATTGGGACTGACATATATACACTACTACATATAAAGTAGATAACTAATGAGAACCTACTCTACGGAGAGAACTCTACTCAATGCTCTGTGGTGACCTAAATGGGAAGGAAATCCAGAAAAGAGGGGATATATGTATACGTATAGTTGATCCTCTTTGCTGTGCAGTAGAAACTAACACATTTGTAAAGTAACTATGCATGCATGCATGCTAAGTCGCTTCAGTTGTGCCTGACTCTTTGCAACCCCATGAACTGTAGCCCAGCCGGATCCTCTGTCCATGAGATTCTCCAGGCTAGAATACTGGAGTGGGTTACCATGCCCTCCTCCAGCGGATCTTTCCGACCCAGGGATCAAACCTGTGTCTCATGTGTCTCCTGCATTGGCAGGCGGGTTCTTTACCACGAGCGCCAGCTGGGAAGCCCCAAAGCAACTATACTCCAATAAAAATAAATAAGAATAAAATGTGGCCCCTCCACCAGAAGTTCACAGCCAAGTGAAGGGGACAAACGAAGGAGAAGGAGACAAGGACAGTGTGGGGAGGGCGAGTGGGGACTCTCCCAAGTGCTCACTGCTGGACACTGTCGAGTCGTGAGGATGCCCCTCCAGCCTTCTCGAGATGAGGAAGCAGGTAAGACAGCACATGCTCAACAAAGCCAAACTGAGGACTTCCCTGGTGGTCCAGCAGCTAAAACTCTATGCTCCCAAACCAGGGGCCTGGGATAGATCCCTGGTCAGGGAACTAGGTCCCACCTGCCACAACTCAGAGCTGGCGCAGCCAAACATAGCCAAATTGACTCCATCTAAAGAACTGTCCTTTATCCTGAGATTATGTCCTTCCAACTTTTCTTTTACGAAATGCTGATGATATATGGTGGCTGGAATTTTCGAAGTCTTACTTGGCAAAATTAAAAGGTGGCGATCCTGGAAATCCCTTCCATTAAAAAAAATCCCCTGCTCTAAGACAGTGCTCACTCGTGGTGCCCACGGGGGCCGGCCTCAGGGCTGGTGCCGAGAAAACAGCACGGCACAGACAGTGCCTCTTCCTGGACCAAGTCATGGGGATGGGCAGAGGGGTGAGGGGACTTCTTTAGACAGGGGGCTCTTTGTGAAGCAACATTTAAAGTGAGACCTGGAAAATGAGATGGGACAGCATGGGAGAGGCTGAGACAGAGGCCGGAGAGGTGGGATGGGGATACGGCACAAGCAAAGTTCCCGAGTGAGAAGGAGCCAGTGAGATCCTGGAGCTGACTCAGGGGCAGGAGGCAGGGTGTAGAGGCCACAGCTGGGACTGCAGGGATGGGCCTGTCTGGAAACAAGGCAGCCAGGGGCATTTTCCCCAGGGGGAGACAAAGGTCAAGATGGGAAAGGCAGGGTCAAGATGGGAAAGGTGAAGAGGAGGGGCTTGTGAGAACAGGAACTACATAAGCAAAGGCCTGGGGGCAAAGCACCTGTTAAGTAAGACACAGCCCAGCCCGCCTGGTTTACAATCCACCTAAGACACAGACATCTGCTGAACAGGAAGGTGTAGACACCTGCTTGCCCTCTGACACTTGCAACGTGGGCACAGCATTTTAGAAATCTTTTCAGATTCCCTGTCTCAGAAACCGAGCGGTTCGGGGAGCTCCCTGCCAGCTGAAGCAAGAGGTTTCTGTACTTCGGGCAGAGGAGAGGACACTGTACCCACTGAAACAACAGTCTCAACTGGCAAGCATGGTTTTTGTTACCGTCAGCAGCGTGGCCGCGACTGGAGAGCATCTTGTCCCGAGGGAGGGCTTTCTGAAGCTGGATCCTGGGCTCTCCCACGAGCATGGAGAAGATGGTCCTCTACGCCCCCACCCCTGGACCGACGCCCCAGTTGGGGGCAGAGAATGAAACGCAGAGGGAAGAGGGGCAGGGAACAACCCTTCCTGTCCCCAGAGACGGGGAGGGGCCAAGAGGGAGGATGCAAGTGGGCATGAGAGCCTCATCACCTCTGCTGCCCACGCCGCCCCCCAGATGGGTACTGGGGGTCTGAGGGCCTGAGAGCCCACGACTTGCTTCCTGGGTGACAAGGAGAGGCCAAGGTCCTAGGAACGTGGTTCCCAAACTGTGCACCCAGGCACCCCAGAGAGCCCCTGTAAACCCATGAGATGATAGGGTATTTCAAGTTATTGAGGGAAACAAGCAATGCTAAGTATCTGTCGGACCTGCCAGACTCCACTGGAACCAGCTTGGGCCAGGTGACAGTGTCACCGTGAGGGGAGCCTATGTGCCTTTTGAGGCTGTCGTGTCACTGTGAAGCTGGGCTTTCAGTGGTAGCTGAGACAGTAAGGAAGGACCTGGAAAAAATCTGAATGAAACAGGAGGTGGAGGTGGCGGCACCCCATCTGACTCTGGAATTTGAAAAGTTGTCCAACCTCCGATGGGAGCACGTATCCCATTAGTAAATGACTTGGTAATTTAAGAATAAAATAAATTATCAGTAAGATATTTTCAAGTGGCTGTTATTAGGACTCAAATACTTAAGCCATTTCATCTAACTGCTTCATAAACAGAACTGTTAAGTATCCTTTGGGCCTAAGAATGCCATGATAAAAAATCACTGGGGCATCCAGGGTGCCAAGACCCAGGGATGGTTAGGAATGTCTGCTCTGGGGCAGGTAGAAGGCCAATAAGAAGAGCCGTGGTGACCAACAGACCCGCTCAGAGCTCACACTCAGGCTGGCGGATGCTGTTCAGAGCAGCTGACTTGGATCAGCTGTTTCCTTCTCTAACAAGCTCTTTTGCCTTAAAGAGGAAACAGCTCCTGAGCTTCCCAGGTGGTGCCAGTGGTAAAGAATCCGCCTGCCAGTGCAGGAGAGACAGAAGATGAGGGTTCAATCCCTCGGTCTAGAAGATCCTCTGGAGGAGGAAATGGCAACCCACTCCAGTATTCTCCCCAGGGAAATCCCATGGACAGAGGAGCCTGGCGTGCTACAGTCCATGGGGTCACAAAAAGTCAAACATGACTGAGCATGCACACAGCTTCTACATAGAGGGTGCAGGCTTGGCAGAGTAAGTGACTCTGTGGGTGATGACTATTGTCACTGTTATTATTATTACCTTTATTATTGACGTATGATACACCTAGGAGGTGTGGGCACAGAGAGGAAGTAAGCGTCAGCCCCCCCACTGTTCAGCTGATGGGGGAGGAGCCACCCATGACCTGCCTCTTACCCCACACACACCCACTGGCCCTGGTGGATAGAACCTCTAAGGCCTGCTTTGCCCTGCGACCTGCAGGCCCCATGCCTCGGCCAGAAGGAGGGGGACAGGCTGAGACCTCTGATCACCAGGATGGAGAGGTTGCCATGAAATGCCAAGGTCAAAGTGGATGGGCGGAACCTATAGGGCTGCTTCCTCTGAGGTCCAGGTGGGCAGCGGCTCCTGGGGCCCACCCATCCAGCCTCTCTGCAAGTAGCACCCCAGGACTTGCCCGCCAAGCTCAGGGACGCCCTCCCTCAGCCACCACCAGGCTGGGAGGACACATCCCTCCCCAAACCCCATGCAGCAGGAGGGAGCAGGGGAGGGGGCACTCAGAAAGATTGGACAGGAACCCAAAACAGCCAGACAGAGGCACGTTCCCTCAGGGGCAGCAGCAAGCCACTCGACTAAACCCTTGGCATGGACCCCAAATCCAGGAGCTCAGCCCTCCTCTCTCGAAAGCAAGGCCGGCCACTCACGGTGAGTAAGGAGCACTCCATATTTTCTGCACGCACTAGGTGGGAATGAGTGAGTGGAGGAGCCCATGGCACACAGGCTGAGGCATGAGAGACAGAGGACTTGGGAGGAGGGGAGCCCTGGGCCAAGCCAGCAAGGCCTGCCTTGGAGTGGCCTGAGGCTCCGGTCCACCGAGGGATGGATGATGATGTTGTTCAGTCACTGAGTCATGTCCGACCCTTTATGTATGACCCATGGACTGCAGCATGCCAGGCTTCCCTGTCCTTCACTATCTCCCAGAGTTTACTCAAACTCACATCCATTGAGTCGATGATGCCATCCAGCCATCTCATCCTGTCGCCCCTTCTCCTCCTGCCCTCAATCTTTCTCAGCATCATGGTCTTCTCCCATGAGTCAGCTCTTTGCATCAGGTGGCTAAAGTATTGGAGCTTCAGCTTCAGCCATCAGTCCTTCAAATGAATATTCAAGGTTGATTTCCTTTAAGATTGACTGGTTTGATCTTGTTATTCAAAGGACGGATGAGTGATTCTGAAATTCCCTAAGACCCCAGGCTCCGGGAGCCACCATCTAGGGGACCCACAGTCCAGAGGGCCCAGTGGGACCACGATCGGACATGTTCAGTAACCGCACCACACCCAGGAAAGCTGGACTAGGTCTCACAAAGAAAACACCCAGAGAAATCTGACCACGAGGCAAAGTCAGGCTGCCAGAGTTCATCAAAATCACTATTTGCAGGATTTCTATCTGCCCTAGTTGACTCGTTTCAAATCCGAAGTGCCACATCCCCGGTATAGTAATAGAAGGGGTATTCATAGGCATTCTGGCTTCCAAGAAGATGCAAAAACTTAGCTCACATTTTTTAAAGTTTATAAATAGCCTCAGAAAAGGAGCTGGAACACGCTTCTTAGTAAATACAGCTGACCCATTTTCCTCATTCTTCACCAGGAATAAAGCGAGTGTTACCACGGAAAGTACAGAAGAGTCTAAATATATATTTCCTCCTCACAGGCACCCAGATCAGAAAAGCAATGTCGAAACCCAGGAGGTGAGGGAGGGAGAGGCCAGGCCCCCAGTTACCACCCCGCGCTCATGATGGCCAGGGTGGGAACAGGCAGCCGCCAGGGAGCCCACGTCCCAGGCTCAACTCTGGGCTCCTACAGCCCTCCTCAAGGCCACATAGCTCGGTCAGGCTTTCCCCCACTGCCCCCTTCCCAGCAGCTTTTGTGTTCCCACTGTCTGTATCCCCAACTAGTAGGAAAGCTCAAGAATGGGGATTTTGCCCACTGGGTTCACTACTGACACCCATTCCTGGAACCTGGCATGTGGTAGGTCAACACTATGAACTGAGCAAGGAGGTGACGGCTGGGTCTGTTGGCCTGTGCTCACAGCGCTGTTTCTAATCCCCCTCACCTGCCATTTCCTTTCTGTGTGGGATGTACCCTGGTCACCCCTCCACTTGGGAAGCTGCAGGCCAGCCTGCCTGATGATCTGAGAGGCAGCCCTTGTTTTTGATGAATTCCATACGTAGGGGTATTGCTTCTTCCCTTCCTTCTGGCAGAGGTGATGGTACAAAACAATTATGCACCAACCCAGCAGGGCTCAGTCTTTCAGAGAAGCAACGTGACCTCTGGGCAGTCCCTGGGGAAGGTAGGTGTGTCTGACTGTCCAGTGCTCTATCCTTGTAGCTGGCACCTGTGTCAGCTTCCCTGGGACCCGCTCACCACCCCAGTGCTTCATCTGGCACTGGCAGCAGACCCCTCTCTGGAAGAGCAGTCTCAGGGGGCTGCAGGCAGGGCAGAAATGAAAAGCCTCCTGTGCTGTTCTCCCAAGAGTCGCAGGGGATGCAGAGGAAGGGCAGGTATGCAGTGGGACCAGCTCTGCAAGACTGCCCGGGGCTGTGCCTGCCACCCTGAGGACTGACGCCCCTCCAGGGTTTCAAAGGACTGAAGTCTCTGGGGTACCTGCCAGCCAAGCAGGGAGACACGAGAGCAGATAGCCGATGGGGCGGAGGCCAGGGATGCCCTGGGAGGCTTACACTGGAGCTGGGGTCCCCATGGAGCCAGGACCCTGGGCCAGACCCGGGGGAGGGCACCCGGTTTCCAGTAACCACTAAACAATGACGGAAGTGGACTTCCTGCCCCAGCTGACCCTAAACACACCCCATATGGCCAGCTCATCCCCATGGAAAGAACCATGTGAGACCCTTCCCAGGCTTCCCAACCCCACCCACCCACCTCCACTTCACACAATGGGGCTTGACCAGGTGGCCAACCCCATGCTNCCTTGGAGTGGCCTGAGGCTCCGGTCCACCGAGGGATGGATGATGATGTTGTTCAGTCACTGAGTCATGTCCGACCCTTTATGTATGACCCATGGACTGCAGCATGCCAGGCTTCCCTGTCCTTCACTATCTCCCAGAGTTTACTCAAACTCACATCCATTGAGTCGATGATGCCATCCAGCCATCTCATCCTGTCGCCCCTTCTCCTCCTGCCCTCAATCTTTCTCAGCATCATGGTCTTCTCCCATGAGTCAGCTCTTTGCATCAGGTGGCTAAAGTATTGGAGCTTCAGCTTCAGCCATCAGTCCTTCAAATGAATATTCAAGGTTGATTTCCTTTAAGATTGACTGGTTTGATCTTGTTATTCAAAGGACGGATGAGTGATTCTGAAATTCCCTAAGACCCCAGGCTCCGGGAGCCACCATCTAGGGGACCCACAGTCCAGAGGGCCCAGTGGGACCACGATCGGACATGTTCAGTAACCGCACCACACCCAGGAAAGCTGGACTAGGTCTCACAAAGAAAACACCCAGAGAAATCTGACCACGAGGCAAAGTCAGGCTGCCAGAGTTCATCAAAATCACTATTTGCAGGATTTCTATCTGCCCTAGTTGACTCGTTTCAAATCCGAAGTGCCACATCCCCGGTATAGTAATAGAAGGGGTATTCATAGGCATTCTGGCTTCCAAGAAGATGCAAAAACTTAGCTCACATTTTTTAAAGTTTATAAATAGCCTCAGAAAAGGAGCTGGAACACGCTTCTTAGTAAATACAGCTGACCCATTTTCCTCATTCTTCACCAGGAATAAAGCGAGTGTTACCACGGAAAGTACAGAAGAGTCTAAATATATATTTCCTCCTCACAGGCACCCAGATCAGAAAAGCAATGTCGAAACCCAGGAGGTGAGGGAGGGAGAGGCCAGGCCCCCAGTTACCACCCCGCGCTCATGATGGCCAGGGTGGGAACAGGCAGCCGCCAGGGAGCCCACGTCCCAGGCTCAACTCTGGGCTCCTACAGCCCTCCTCAAGGCCACATAGCTCGGTCAGGCTTTCCCCCACTGCCCCCTTCCCAGCAGCTTTTGTGTTCCCACTGTCTGTATCCCCAACTAGTAGGAAAGCTCAAGAATGGGGATTTTGCCCACTGGGTTCACTACTGACACCCATTCCTGGAACCTGGCATGTGGTAGGTCAACACTATGAACTGAGCAAGGAGGTGACGGCTGGGTCTGTTGGCCTGTGCTCACAGCGCTGTTTCTAATCCCCCTCACCTGCCATTTCCTTTCTGTGTGGGATGTACCCTGGTCACCCCTCCACTTGGGAAGCTGCAGGCCAGCCTGCCTGATGATCTGAGAGGCAGCCCTTGTTTTTGATGAATTCCATACGTAGGGGTATTGCTTCTTCCCTTCCTTCTGGCAGAGGTGATGGTACAAAACAATTATGCACCAACCCAGCAGGGCTCAGTCTTTCAGAGAAGCAACGTGACCTCTGGGCAGTCCCTGGGGAAGGTAGGTGTGTCTGACTGTCCAGTGCTCTATCCTTGTAGCTGGCACCTGTGTCAGCTTCCCTGGGACCCGCTCACCACCCCAGTGCTTCATCTGGCACTGGCAGCAGACCCCTCTCTGGAAGAGCAGTCTCAGGGGGCTGCAGGCAGGGCAGAAATGAAAAGCCTCCTGTGCTGTTCTCCCAAGAGTCGCAGGGGATGCAGAGGAAGGGCAGGTATGCAGTGGGACCAGCTCTGCAAGACTGCCCGGGGCTGTGCCTGCCACCCTGAGGACTGACGCCCCTCCAGGGTTTCAAAGGACTGAAGTCTCTGGGGTACCTGCCAGCCAAGCAGGGAGACACGAGAGCAGATAGCCGATGGGGCGGAGGCCAGGGATGCCCTGGGAGGCTTACACTGGAGCTGGGGTCCCCATGGAGCCAGGACCCTGGGCCAGACCCGGGGGAGGGCACCCGGTTTCCAGTAACCACTAAACAATGACGGAAGTGGACTTCCTGCCCCAGCTGACCCTAAACACACCCCATATGGCCAGCTCATCCCCATGGAAAGAACCATGTGAGACCCTTCCCAGGCTTCCCAACCCCACCCACCCACCTCCACTTCACACAATGGGGCTTGACCAGGTGGCCAACCCCATGCTGTGTGCTGGGCTGTGGGCGTCCCCCCAGGATCTGGCTGTGTGACTGTGGGGGTGGCTTGTTATTCCTCCCCACCCTCCCAAGAACCCTAACAAACCTCCCTGAATGGGAAACAAACCTCCCCTCCCCGCCAAGAGCCGAAAGCCAGCAGCCCACTATCCCACCCAAGCAGAGGGACTTAATATGGGTCTGCTGTCCCCACCTCCCACACTCTGGGACACCCCCAGTCTGATCATGGATATTCAGAGCTCAGAATCACACCCCGCCTCACCCCTCCACAGCACTGGACCCCCACAGTATTCATCCAGTGCCCTGCACACAGGCACTCAACCAGGAACGCAGGCCTCCTTCTTGAGTGAGTGCCTGGAATCCTGGGAGTTTAGGCCGTATTTCTGGAGTCTCTTGTTCTTTATCGGTTATCTCTCTAGATTGACTTTGGAATTCATCATCTCGCTTATGATCATAAAAGAGCTTAATTGATACTTATTTGATGGAATCTACCTTATCCAAGAAATTTATGACTTCAGAGAAGTACAAGCAGCGACCAGCAAGTGGAACTTGCCACCCATCACCTGAGAGCTGCCAGCTCCACCCTCCACCAGACTTGTTCCTGGAACAGGCAAGGGGGTGGGGGGGAGGTCTAAGATCCCAGCACCCCAGACTGAAACCTGGCTTTCAGGGGAGCTGGGGACCCACGTGGTGGCTTTAGAGCATGTGGGCAAACCCTTCAGCATTTCTCCTAACAAGTGTGCATGCACGCATCCTCAGTTGTATGTGACATGGAACCCCATGGGCTATAGCTGGCCAGACTCCTCTGGGAATTTCTAGGCAAGAATACTGAGTGTCTCCCAATAAGAAGAGAGTGAAACTCCCCCTTCCTTGAAAACATAAAAGTGATGCTGTGTGACGTCATGAGGTTCTCCATCAGGACCCCTACCTCTGGGGCCCCCACGAAAATGCTGGCCAGCCTGCAGAGGCCACCGGAGGCCCAAGGAGCTGCCGCTGCTGTGCCCCAGAGGCTTGCGTCTTTCCAGATAAGGAGTGAAGGGCCCTCCAGACAACTCGGTCTAGCTACTGTCTGATTCAGTGGCTCTGGGACCCCAGGTGAGAGCCCCCAGCCCAGTCCACCAACTCCCATAACCAGGACAGGTGACCATGATAAATGATTCTGCTAAGATTGAGATGACGTGCATGAAGCCAGAAACAATTGGAACAGTACACAAGCCTTGCTGGCTGAAGGACCCTGGTCAGACACCTTTCCTTCTTCTGCTCATCTGAAATGAGGAGATTGGGGCCCAGGAACAACAGATTTTTGCCACCCTTTTAAAATTACGATGAGGAAAAAAAAGAAAAAAGGTGCAATGAAACAATTTTTCATAAAGCTAAATTTATCGTTTGAAGAAATACTCTTTATCTTGAAATTATGTTCCTCTTAGATTGTTGGTGCTGGAATATTCTTCCACTTATGGAATGATACAGTAGTTCGCCCCTGGCTTTTAAATGGCCTCACTTGGTCAAATTTAAATTTTTAAAATTTGACCAGCCTGTGACATTCAAAGTCAGGGATCCCCCTGGCCTCAGATCACTTCCACATCTGATAGGCCCTGATTTATGAAATTCCCTACAGAAAAGGGGAGCTGCCTCTTCTCCCACCAAGTAGACTCTACAAAGCCCAGCCCCGGCTTATCAGCTCAGACACCTGGCTCTGGTTTAATATAGCTCATGGGTCACACAGTCAGTCCTTAACAGGCCTGCAAGCCCTTCCACCCTAGGCAGTCCCCTGCCTCAGGCCCCTGGCATGCCCCCTCCCCACCTGCTGGCTTCCAGCGGTGCCCACTCTTCCCGCCGGGCCCTGGAAGGCTCCAAGAACTCTGTGGAAGGAGAGCTGGAAGCTCAAGCAGAGAGAATCCTTTCAAAGCCCAGCATAAAAGGCCTTGTCTCCTATGCCCGTGCCTCCTCCAGCAGCATCTGGTCCGTCTTGAGGCAGGACAGCTCACCCCAGAGAGAAACACAGAAACCTCCAGAAAAGAGTGTCAACAGATCCTGCACTTTCCAAAAACAAAGTGTTTTCAGGTCACAGAACAGAGATGCCAACCAGAAAACGCTGTGGGCTTGATTTCTCAAACAGTGAAGCAGGCTTGAGGCGTCTGACTCCCTGGCCTGGCTTCTCTGTGGCCTCCAGAGACGCTGCACCTTAACAGCCCGGCCAGGTTCACATCCTTTTCTCCTCTGCATCAAAGGGTCTGTGGCCATGGAGAGGGGAGGTGCAAACCCCCTCAGGATGATGGAGGGTGGAGGTGCAACCCCACAGGATGATGACCAGGGTACCACAGCAGGATTACTGGGCTAGAGTATTTTCTAACCCTCAGGGCATCAGTCATCCTAAAACACATCCCTGTGCATGTGTGCTAAGTCGTTGAGTCATGTCCGACTCTGCAGCCCCACGGACTGTAGCCGCCAGGCTCCTCTGTCCATGCGATTCACCTGGCAAGAATACTGGAGTGGGTTGCCATTTCCTTCTCCAGGGGATCTTTGCAACCCAGGGATCAAACCTGCATCTTACGTCTCTGACACTGGCAGGCAGGCTCTTTACCACTAGTGCCATCCAGGAAGCCCAAAACACATCCTTCCCTTTACCCAACTCCAGGGGTGCAGTGGTCCCCGGTGCTGAGGCCCCTCGTGGGGAAGGGGATCCAGGCTTCCTTGAGAGAGGTGTTGAGCAGGATGGGCTGGCGCTGGTGGCTTCCTGACCCCAGATAAATACCACTTTGAAGCCCCCACAGTATTTCTTGGGCACAAACAGTACAGTGAAGCCGGGGCATCTATATGCGATTGGGAGACAGTTATCCTGAGACAACATTCTATTCCAATGACTCTTCTATTACCGCCCATGGTTAATGATGGAAATTCTGTCACTTGGGATGATGGATGGGGGGCAGCTGAGGGCCTGGCATAGATTACCCAAGCGCCAGCTTCCCATTGGTTCCCAGGACAATGTGGCCTGTGCTTCAGTCAAGCATAAACGTAAAGTTCCTTTAGATTAAAAAAAAATTCGTCTTCTCCTCTGGAAGCAGCTGGCTCAGGACGGGGGGAAAGGTTCCACCCACACTTAAACCTGCTTTCTCTCACAGGGGGTGCAGTGGGGGGCCCGGGGCGGCAGTGCTGCTAACATGCCCTCCGGTTAAGAAGTGCATAGCGCATAATTCTTCACAAACAGGAGCTGGGAAGAAGGCCTTTGCTACGGCAGGAAAGTTGAGATGGCCAAGCAGGGCTCGGGCATTCAGGGCCCCAGTGCTGGGTCTGACATACCCCTCCTCCCCAAGCCTAGGTCCCAGGCAGACCTTCTCTCCTTCCCTGCCACTTCTGCCGCTCAGGGCCTGTCTTTTCCCAGGGGGCAGGGTCTCTGAGGTCCTGCCTCTCTCCTGAAGCTAAAAGGCTTGCAGACATTGCCCTGGAGGAGGCCTCGCTGGCTCTGCTTTGCGGTCCTGTCTCTGTTCTCCCCTTGTGCCTTTGGTGGGGGTTGGGGCACACGCAGTGTCTTGAGACTCTCCTTCCCTCTCACCCCACTGCACCCCTTGGGGGTTTCTATTTGCTCCCCCAGCTGTAGCTGCTGCTGACTCCCGAATCTGCATTTCCCAGGCCCTCCTGGATTGTGAAGCTTGATGCTCCCCAATCCCGCTGCCTGTCTCTGAGGGCCTCCACCTGCAGACTTCTGTACGCCGACCCCCACCACCACCCCCTGGTCCCACAGGCAGTGAATGCACCCTCCTCCAGCCCATTTGGCTAAGACGGAAGCCCTGAGGCTGCCCTGGCTCCTCTCTGGCCCTCACCCTCCAGGCCCAATTGATTCCTCTCCTTTACAGTATCTTGAATCTGTCACTTTTCTCTCACTCTGGCCCAGCTGTCACCTGGATTAATGACAGCAAGATCAGGGCCTCAAAACAGTTTTCCTTATGCACAGTCTTACCACCCCGGGCTTTCCTCTGAGCAACAGAAATCTCATCAGCCTCCCCGTTCCTGGGCCCTCCAGTGCCTGCCCAGGCATGTAACAAAACTGGCCACCGCTGCCGTCTGGCCTCTGCTCCACCTGGGCCCTGAGACGGCTCCAGCCCAGCCTCCTCCTCATTCCATGTCCCACGCTCTGTACTTCCTGTGGCTTCTCGGACACACCACGCTCTCTCTGGAGGTTGCATCTTCACCAGGCAAATCCTCTTCCCTGGAACAATGTCCCCTCCCAGCCCCCTTCACCTGGTTGCCTCCCGTTCAGCCTGCAGGTCTCAAACACCACTTGCTCAGAGAAACTGCCCCGACCCCCACCAGACCACAGGGGCTTTGCTGAGGGCTCTGGGAATGCCTGTGATCCTGCCCTCCCTGTCTCACCTCCTCCTCCCCAGGGTGGGCTCGGAATCCACGAGGGGCTTGGATGTCAGCGTGGCCCTGGCACGTCACACAGCGTCAGCACAGAGCACATGTCAACTACAGGAGCCGTCAGTGGGGTTGCCGAGTAGGGAACTTCTCTGCACTTGGGGCTTCTTCCCACCCTCCCACCACCAGAATGCAAACTCCCTGAAGCTCAGAACTGTGACGAGTCTATCTCTGGCCCCCGGGGGAGCCCATCATGTGTCTTATGAAGAGCAGGTGTTCAGAACGTGTTTCTGGAGAAACCAGCAGAGGTGAGAGAAAAAGACCTCATATCGAAGCACAGGGAACCTAGAAAATCAGTGGCCTCATTCATAAGGCAGAGGCTTAAAAGTTTAAAGAAGGAGAGAGAATGGATGTGAAGTGTGCGGGGAACATGCCGGCCTGTAAATCAAGCTGTTGTAAATGCCACGGGAGAGCACCGGCTTTCTCTGCAGAAACGCAGAAAGCAGCTGTAATTCAGAGGGGGTGGGGCGCCTTACAGGAACTCGCGGGTCTGGATTCCTGGCACTCCTAACTCAATTTGGCCATCTCTCTCTCAGCGTCCTTTCTTGGAAAACGGATGCGCTTTCTGCTCTGTGATCCTGGGAAAGGCCTGGCTCTGTGCTGACGGGTGGGGGAGCCCCAGCCAGGGGACACCAGGGGATCTCTGCTGTCCTGGGGATTCCCACCTGGCAGCAGAAGAAAGCACAGAGGAAGAACACAGGGACACCCCATGCCCTGGGCCCCTCCCCAGGCAGCAGTGTGGTCACCTCTGAGGCACCTGGGCCTGGGAACAGGAGGGCGTTCACAGGGCGTGCCCTGGAAACTTGGGGGCTCTCCAAACACCTAGACTGGGCGGTGAGCGGATCGGTCCCACACTGGAGTGGGCTGATGGTGGAACCACACTACTGATTGTAGGGATGCTTGAACACCGCTGACTCCCCCTCCCCAGACTCACTGGAGCTGGAAGCCACAGGATCGCGGCTGCCTCTCTTTCCCCACCTGGGCCCTCAGGCCCACCACTGCACACCCCCTCCGCCCAGCCCCAGGTTCTGCCCCCTACCCCACGGACCTCCCTCCAGCAAGCCTCTCCTGGCAGACCAGCTGCTCCAGCTCTCCCTCTCCAGCCAGGCTGCCCTGGGCTCCCCCGCGTGAAGCAAGGCTCAGGCAGCTCTACTCTTGCCCCCCCTGCCAGCCCCGCTGCGCCTCACCTTCCTGGGGAGCTTGTCACCACCACACCACCACACTGCCACCTCCAAACCAGGAGGCCGGGCGGGAGGAGAACTCAAGCCCAAGTTCCCACGAGGACAAGACAAAGGGGTTTTTATGAAATGCAGAAATTCAGAGACGGTCTAAAACTGCTGTATTTCTTGGTTGAGTGAATGCATGTACCCCACAATAACAAATTATTTTCCAAATTTGGTTTTTAGGTTCCTGGAGGAAAAGGAGTGAAAAATCTAATTTTTGAAACCTTCATAAATATATGCATTTTTAAAATAAAACTACTTAAATGAATCCACTTTTGCCTGACAAAGTGGAGAAACCCAAAGCTCCTGGATTTTAAAAGCTTCCATTAAAGCAGCTTTTTTTTTGGCGGGGGGGGAAGATGAATTGAAAAATAAATCAGAAGGCTTAATTAAACCCAAGGCCAATAGGAGATGGCCAGAACGAGACTCCCTGACAAGTCCAGGAAGCCCAAGCAGAGCTGTATCTCCTGCTTTTCTTATTTCTGAAGCAGCTCCAACCAAAGGCATGCCTCTGAATCGTACAGAATTAGAATTCTGCTGGGTTTCTTTCTTTTTTTTTTTTTTTCCAGGCAGTACAGTATGTCTTCATTGGTGCTACAGCAGGCTCGTAAATTAAGATAAAAAGATGGTGAGATGGAGACAAGCATGTGTTCCTGGGGAGGGAAGAGAAATCAGCAGAACATTGGCCCAGTGTCTGCAGCTCTGGGCACCTCCCTGGCTAAGGTCTCCCTGTTTCCTCAGACCTGCTGAACCGAAAGCCTCAACTTCCATCGGCCAAGCCTAAGCTGGTGGCATCTCAACCGGGTACACATGCCACCCTCCCCAAGGGTCTGCCTGGGACCAGGTGCGCAGAAGGGACGGACAGCGCCCCCGACAGCCTACATGTGGTACCACTGGTCAGAGGGCACAGTAAGTGGCCACTAGCTAGGCGCTCTGTGGCTGTGTGCACTTGTGGATTTGCTCTGCCTTAACCCAAGTGCATGCTCACTCACTCAAGAACTTATTCAGTACCTGCTAAATCTATCAGGTGTTGCCCCTAACACCAGAGACACAAAAAGCCTTGCCTTTTCACAACCTACATTCAACAGGCAGAGGCAGGCAGGCAGTGGCCAGAAGCCCTCAGAAATGATCAGTTGTGATTATGCTCAGCACCCCTGAGGCAGTTTGAGACCATGCGAGCAGAGATCTTTGCCGTAGTGCAGGGCCCTTGCCCCCTCTCAAGATGCTGACACGAACCCTGTGCTCCAGACGAAATGGACTATTCCTTTGCTTCCAAACCCATCCTTGCCACTCCCCTGCCTGCATTCGTGCTGTTCCAGCAGGAGGGCCCCTCTTTACTCTCAGACATCCTCCTCTGCCTTTAGAACCCAGATCCATGCTGCCTCCTCCAGGGGCCTCCTCAGTCCTCTGCCCTCCATACCCCGCCCCACCCTGCCACATTCCTCAGCATGGTCTCCAGCACGGAACAGAGAGCCTGGCCCAGCACAGTTCTCTGGGCCTCACACAGAAACGTCCACACAGAAAGCAACTTGAAAACTCTCAGGGAGAGCAGCAGGGCACTGAGTGTAGGAAACTTCTGGGAAGAACCTAACCTGAGTCTTGGTTGCGGGAAGCTACGTGGGTGAAGGAGAAGCAGGGTTTTCTGGGTAGGGGCCAGGAACTGGCCAACAACTCCTTGGATCAAGCAGGTGCCAGCCACCAGGGGCAGAATGCCTCCCTAGCTGTGATGGCGCAGTGCTTGGGAGGGCACCCCAATAAGCTGGAGGAATGGGGATCCCCAAAGGCAAGAGTCTCTGGGAGGTCCCAACGGACTCCCCAGCAGAGCACTAGAAACCTGATGGAGCTGGTGTCCAGCAGTGTGGGGCTCATAGGTAGCAGGTGAGGGTACTCAACCTCCCCAAGCATCCAAGCCAGAGGATGTGGTGCCAAGCAGTGGGGGGCCAGACCAAAGATGAAGGCTCAGAGCTAGGGCCCAGGGGAGAAACTGGCCCCAGAAATCCCACTCCCCCTCTATGGCCTCTGTCCCCAGGGATGTCCACACGTGGAAGGAAGGATGGCATGTGGGCCCTTTCCTGCAGGGTAACTGAAGCATAGGTAATGTGATGCACCCAAGGTCATACCACATGGATGGCAGCTTGGGCAGGACACTTAACCTCACAGAGCCCAAGCTGCCTTCCCTGCAAGTGGGAACAGAAACGCCTCCCCAGCTGCCCAGTCGACAGGGTTGCGAGGGCCAGGGGGACGAGTAATGCTCTCACACACACACACGCACGCACGGTGATTGGCAGTGGCCTGGCTCTGCCCAGAGCAGCTACGATACCACATCCCCTACAAACTGGGGCCAAGTCTCTGCTGAAAGGGCAGCAGAGGGGATCTGGGGGAGCTGGGAGGTGTCAGCCTGGAGGAGAGTTGCTGGGAGGACCGATCATAATCCACACCACCCCCCCAACCCCAGTGGAGGGAGAGCGCCTCACCCCAGCCAGCCACCAAATGTAAATTATGAACTTCTCTACTGTAGCAGCAGAAATACCAAGGTTATTTTGAAAAGTACTAAGAAATGTGAATTCCCTGGGGCTCTTTATGTAAAGAGAGACTAGAATCAGTGGCCCCCAGGAGACTGGCAGGAAGAGAGATGCACTTTAATATTTCATTAGTGTCCCATTAGCAAGATAACACACATTTTCACACTTGGTGACTTCTTGGGAATAATATCTCATTCAGAAACAAACGGGAATGCCACCGCAGTTTACCCCCGTTGGCCCACTAAGCATCCTGAAGCAGCCAATCGGAAAGGACTTGACCTTCAGGGTTACAACTACTCAAGCCAATGAACTCAAGAGTATGGGACTTCCTGGGAGGCTCCCACAAAACCTGTTAATCCAGACAAGAGCCAGGCTGCTGAGACGAAAAAGTGAGGAAGTGAAGCCTTTCTTTTGCTTCTCAAGCCAGGCTCATAGCGCTCACCCCTCCAGGCCACCCATCAATGAGGGGACCCAAACAGCCCTTCAGTGACAGCTCCAGTGGAGGGCGGGGGAGAGGAGCAAGGGTGGGGTGTCCTTAACCATCAATGTGCACATCATCATCACTTTCATTTGCTTAGCAAATATGAGCATGTGCTACGAACAGGCTTGAGGCTGGGCACAGGGCAGGAAGCACGCAGACAGCAGACATGGAAGCAGAGAAACAATGAAGCTGTAGGTTTGTTTCACAGAGACCCAAGAAGCAGTCTCCATGTTCCCCTTTTTCAGATGATGAAAACAGCTCAGGGAAGGCAACTGCCCTCTGCGGTNCCCTGAAGGGAGGTTTTCACAAGTCTTCTCCATGCATACAGATTAGTTTCATCTGGTCATACTCATGACAAGAGGTAGGCGGGACACCTGGGCCTCACCTGTCACAGGACAGCCCCCTGCGGGAACCCCCACCTGATGCACTCAGATCCACATTGCAAACTGAGAGCCCCACAGCCTCACTGGCTCCTGAGACAACTAGAACCTTCTCTACCCCCTGGGTTCTCTCCCTCTCGCACACAACTGCACCTCTGCCAGGTACAAGCTGGTTCCTCAGCTGTGGCAACAGGCCCAAAGGTCTGCACTAGGGCCCAGGTCAGGGTGGAGACAACCATTCCCCTAGGAACTGCGCCCCCTGCTGGAAAGGCCCTAAGTAAGTAAACCCGCTTCAGTACTCTTGCCTGGAAAATCCCACGGACGGAGGAGCCTGGTAGGCTGCACGGGGTCGCCAAGAATCGGGCACCACTGAGCGACTTCACTTTCACTTTTCACTTTCATGCATTGGAGAAGGAAATGGCAACCCACTCCAGTACTCTTGCCTGGAGAATCCCAGGGACAGAGGAGCCTAGTGGGTTGCCGTCTATGGGGTCGCACAGAGTCGGACACGACTGAAGTGACTAGCAGGAGCAGCAGCAGCAAGTGAAGTCGCTCTGTCGTGTCCGACTCTTTGCGACCCCGTGGACTGTAGCCTACCAGGCTTCTCCGTCCATGGGATTCTCCAGGCAAGAATACTGCAATGGGTTACCATTTCCTTCTCCAGGGGATCCTCCCGACCCAGGGATCGAACCCGGGTCTCCTGCATTGGAGGCAGACACTTTAACCTCTGAGCCACCAAGGAAGACGCCCAGGGGCGCAGCAATCCTTTCTGGCTGTGAATTTTCAGATGACACCTATTCCAACCAGCCCCAGGCGGCCAGCAGAGTTTCTACTTAGATTCTGCTTAGGAAGAACAGTGTTTTGTTTTGTTTTTTATTCCAAATGCAGGTAGAACAGGGAGGCAAAAATGACCTTTCACGTGAGTTTTGCATTAATTCAGAAATACTCTATCCAAATAAAGAGTATTAAGTGACTTATGCGCCCTTTTATCTAAATTATTAGAAGTCCACGTATAACAACATGGAATGACCAAAGCAGACAAACACAAGTTTTCTCTCAAGGTAAGGAAATCCTCATTTTCCTGGAGAGTAAAAGGGAATGGGGTGAGTTGGCCTGCTTAACCCTCCTTGCCACCACTGAAAAAATAGAAAAGGATTATGATGTAAAATGACCAAGATGCTTGTGGTTATTATTGTACTTCTCCATGTTATTCTTTGATTCGATGCCTTTTAATTAAATTCAAATTGATCAAGCAGTTTCAGCAATGATTTCTCAATACTCATGTGTGATTCTAAGATGCTGGAATCTGGCTAAATTAATACTGCACGCTTACCTGCCAATAACAACTCCTGGTGAAAAATTGCACATTCTGGAGCCTGGCAAAGCCTGTCCCGCTAAGCGGTGCTGGAAGGATGAAGTTGGGAGCACCTCAGGACAGACCCCAGTTATCCGTGGACTCTGGTCTCACAACACAGTATGCACTGCCTCATGAACCCTATCTTATCCAAGCTGAATCAAGGCATTTTTAAAAAATTTTATGTCCGCCTTCCCAACCCCACTCCAGGAAAATAAAACAGATGCAGGCAGTGGCTCATGACTATGAAACCTGGAAAAGGGTGATAGGCCCACTGTCCTAGGAAGCTTGAGTTTATGGGGAGAATCAGGAGGTGAGCAAGTTGTTAATGTACCGACACACAAAACCCTTTTCTGGAGAAAAGTGCACTAGATTTCAACCTGCATCTGCAGTGAGCAGTGAACAGCATTGTGTGTGCCAGGAAACAGATAAGCTGTGGGTAGACAGACTGCATGGTGGGCGCAAGACAGAAGCCCCAACCATCCGCCTGCATGGCACAATGATGGGGAGTGCCCCTGGAGGCCAGGCACCTGCTCTGCCAGGCTCGGAAGCCAGGGGCCACGGCGGCAGTGGGATGGTGACAGCCCCTTCTTCCCGTGCCTCATCTCCAGAGAGACAGGTAAGATACAAGGAGAGGATGCCTGTCAGGCAGCTGAAACACCTGGAAGAAAACCTGCCGACAGGGTAAGGGCTGCTCTTCAGATGGGGTGGTGAGGGGAGCCATGTGAAAGCGGTGTCTGAGGGAAGAGGTGAGAACCGTCTGGGGTTCCAAGCAGAAGCAACACAAGTACACAGGCCTTGAGGACGGGGGGCCTGGGAGCCAGACCACCGGAGGCCTTGAGGTCACAGGAGGGTTCTGGGTCGCACTGCCAGTGTGAAAGGACCACACCAGCTCCTGGCTGGGGGCAAGAGCAGAGGGCAGGCTGCCTGGCGCTCCTTCCCTGAGCACTCACGGCTCTGGTCACCAGGGTGGCTGCCCGTTCCCCTCATCGGGGTGGCCCAGGTCCCGCTGCTCCCTCTCCAGAGTCTCACTGGGAAGGGACCATTAACCCAGGGAACCATGCAAGCTCGCTACCTGTCAAGAGTCGCCTGAGTCCAAGGAGACACCCTGGCTAGTGAAGGTCATGAAGCGCCAGTTTGGACAACATCCGGGATTCCTTCCCTGGCCTTCATCTAATGCTCACCCTGCAAGCATGCCGTGCCCAGGGAGAGTTCCTGAATCAAGCTGCAGTAACTCTCACCCTTCAAAACCTCTGGACCCCTCCCTGGAACCTGGCGGGTAGGGGAGGCAGTAGCTGAGGCCGGACGTTGGCTTGTCTTGACTCCTCCCAGCAAGCATCCCCAGAGGTCAGGGACTGTTCCCTCATCCATCCCAGAGCCCAGATGTCTGGCGATTCAGCAAATAGTTGCTGCTGCTGCTGCTCAGGCCAGGATGGCCCATAACTCTTACTGTTTCATCAACTCAAGGGCACACTGGAAACCACATGCCGAATTTGTAAAAAGCAAACAAACTGCAAAGCAACAGAGCAGACAAATCAAACATATTTAAATATTGAGGCCTAAAATTGATGTCTCTATTTCCTCGTCCCCCCGCCCCAGGGGCCCTGCCAGCGGACAGACAGCGCCAGCCCCCACCTCCTCGTGGGCCACCTCCACTCCACCTCTGTCACCTGCAGCGGCTCAGCCAGGGAGGTTCTCAACTTCGCTAAAATGCATATTTTGATTTACTGAAGAAACCTGTGCTGGCCCCAGGCAAATAATAACTGTGTGAGAATATTTCACAGAGCACTTTCCTCCCCCACTGCCTTTAGGGAGAAGACTGCCGTGCTCAAAAACCAGGGGGAGGGAAAACGAAATAAAAAATACATCGAAGTAATGGCCACTAAGTGGGGAGGGGAAGCAGATTTCTGAGCCAACATCCAAACTCCTGTGGCTCTGGCGTGCCTTTGAGACAATCTCACTCTGCCTTCTGTTGCTTAAATAGTAATTATTAAAGGCATCAGTGAAAAATGCCCGCTCCACCAAGGCCACATCCCTGACCGTCCTTCCTTGCCTTGTCGGTGGAGCAGAAGCTAGCTACAATGGAATGCCTTCTCTGGCTCCAAGTTCCACTTCATTTAAGACCAGAAGAGGGACCACAGCCCACCCACAGCCCTGCCAGGAGCGAGGAAGGAGCAGACATGACTGTTCTTGGCGTGGAAGACAATTCCTCTGTAAAGAGACCAGACTTCGCATCTCCTGTGGGAAGACTCCAGGCAGGGCATGAGTTTCTCCCCAGTCTCCTTCCCACCCCTCCTCTGGAGAAGCCTGGGAGAGTTGGATTGCCAGGACCACTTGGACATGATATAAATAGGGAATCCCTCTTCTTAGCATCAACGCTGGAAGGCATCCAGATCCCAGAGTCGTCCTTCCTGGTCGTCCGAAGAGATGGTGGATAAGTCCAAGGGCTCATGCCCCAGAGCAGGTGAGGGGCTCCTGCGGCCAGAGCGCAGACACTCGGGTGGGACTTGCAACACCAGGTCCATCTGCATCCCTTGGGGTGCCTGGAGGAACAGGGAATGTGGAAGCACAGAGCCCTTCCTGAAGGGGAAGGCAGATGCTCCCACCAGGCAACGACGCGGTTCCATAATCCTGCATGAGCGCTTCTGTGTACGAGACCCTGTGTCTGGGCCCAGAACACACGAGTGAGAAATTCAGGTGCCATCCCCAACATGTGCAGACACACTCACAGATTACTAATAAAAAACACATGAAGCCCCACACAAACCTGAAGCTGGGGACAATCCATTCCACCAGGGGACGAGGACAACACGGGAGGGAACTAGAACTGAAACTTAGAGGTTCTCCCATTACCCAGGTGCAGACAGAGTGGGCAATACTCAGACCAAGCGCTTCAAGGTCATTCTAAGGAACTGGGGCTTTACCTGCAGACTGGGGGCAACTGAAGGCAGAAGTGGGTTGTAGAGAAAGTGGGTGCAAAGCAGGGAGACCCAGGAACAGGTCAAGGGGTCATGGGGGTCCACTCTGGGGCAATGGTGGGAGGGATGGAGAAGACGGAAATGGGGGAGGGACATGGAAAGACCGGCAGAAGCTCCAGATTTCATCCACTGACTCCAGGGGGCACCCAAGGCACCGAGGAGCAGCAGGCCTGGACCACTTGTCTTGTGTCTAGAAGTAGAACCAGAGGACACCACAGTTGGGGGTGAGGAGCTTGGTTTGGATGGTGAGGGTGAAGAGTTCAGTACACAACATGAAATACAGACTTGAAACTCAGGAGAGGCAGGGCCTGAAGATACAGATGTGGCGTCATGAGCGTACACATGGAAACTGAAGCCACTGGAAAAAAACAGTTTCTTTCAAGCCAGAGTCCTCTCACAAGAGAAAAGAGGGCCAAGGACACACACAGGGGCCCTGGAATCTCCAAGGGGAGGCAGGAGAAAGGCAGGGTCTGCACAGTGAGCAGCAGAGAGAACGGTGCCCCAGACCAAGGAAGAGGAGGTTTTCCTTTGAGACAGAAAAGGATAATTAACATCAACAGTTGCTGCAGAGAAGCCAGGAAGGATGAGGGCTGGAAACTGGCCATGGGATTTGGTCACGAAGCGTTCTCAGTGAATCCTAAAATGAGAAGGTTCCAGGGAGTGGGTGGGGAGGCAGAGCCCGACTTCTACGGACAGACAGAACTGCTGCAGGAAAGGTTTGAGAGAAACCTTACCTAGAGTGAGAATGACAGCACATTTGTGAGTAGTGGGGACAGAGCGAATCAGAGTAGGTACCGAGATATTTTACTAGCTTCTGCTCAGAAGAGAAGCGCGAGCTGCAGGTAGCTCGGGAATTGTCCCAGAGTGGTGATGGCTGAAGCCAGACCCAAGGACGACATGCCTCATGGAGAACAAAAGGAAAGACAAAAGCAAGGACCTTGATGTTTAAGAGGAGCTGGGCAAGAGCTTCTTTTCCAATTCCCATCCCCCACATCCAGCTCAATCAGTAAGGCTGAAATTCCAGCCACATTGCTTCTTAGAAGGGGTTCCCCGATGATTAAGGCACATGGGAAATCTTCATGGTTTTTGTTATTTGCAACACTGAGGCTCTATAAATGGTAAACGGGTAAATGAAGGCAGATCCTATAGGACCCAGGGTCAAAACCACAGGTTACTTACCTCTCCCCTTGATAGTCTGAAGCTTTCAGCCATGTGAAATCAATCAGAAGTTGAGCCTTCCCTCGTAACTCCAGTAGAATACTGGATAACATCAACATGTACCAAATAGAAACACGTGGGTTATGCGAAAGGCACATCATGATAACCAAACAGAACGGCTAAAAAAAAAATCAGGACTCAATAAAATGTTGAGTGAGCTGGTAAAATACTTTCACTAACATATAATTAACATATAATAAAATGTACAGATCTTAATCTGTTCCACAAGTTTTAACAACTACCTGTGCTCATGTGATCACAGCCCCAATCCGCATTTAGTTCTTTCTTCTCCACTACCCAGGAAGCGTCCCAGCTCTTCCCAGTCACTTCCCCTCCCTGCCCACTTAACCACCACAGACTGGTTTGTCCTTCTTTTGTTTTCCAGATCCATCCATATGGCTGTACCAGCAGTTCATTCTTCTTATAGCTCAGTGGTATACCATTGCTCAGTGATAAATAAATAATAATTTATTTACCCCATTTTCAGATGATGGATATGCGAGCTGTTTCCAGTCTGGGGCTTCATATAAACATTTCTCTGCAAGTCCTTTCATGAATGTGTATTTTCTTCTAAGTAATGGAATTGCTGGATCACAGTGCAGATGTTCAGTTTCATAAAAAGTGCCAAACACTTCTCCAAAGAGGGTGCTGTACCACTGAATGCTTGTAACAGTCCACAATCTCACCGATATTTGATGTTGGTGGTCTTTCTCATCTGAGCCATTCTAATAGGTGGTATCTCATACTGATTTTAATCTGTATTCCCTGATGAGTGAGATGTTGAGCACCTTTCCATGCGTCTACTCTATTGCCCATTTGAGGATCTTGTGAAGTGCCTACACAAAGTGCATAGGTGTATACATTCTGACAAACAGAACTGTATAGCCACAACCATAATCAAAATATACAGATTTCTGTCATCCCCAAAAGTTCCCATGTGCGCTTCTCAGCCAGCACCCCTCCATCTCCAATCCCCAGCAACCACTGATCTGTTTTATTTCCGAATAGTTCTACCTTTTCCAGAATATCAGGTAGAACTATGTGGAAATAAAAGATCTCCTGTTGAGTCTGGCTTCTTCTCATTACAAAGAATGCTTGTGAGATCTGGCCATGTTGTATCAGTTTTTTATTGCTGACAGTATTCCAAGGAAGATGGTGATTCATTCACCACTTGAATGAATGACATTTGGGTTTTCAGCTACTAGAAATCATAAACAAAGCCACTGTCGACATAACTTCTCATTCTCTTAGGTAAATACCTAGCAATGGGACTGTTGGGTCATACTGTAAGTACAGATTTAAGATTTTCTTAAACATTTTAAAGCGTCTATTCAAATCTCTTGTCCATTTTTAAACTGGGTTGTTTTCATTTTATTGAGTTTTAAGAGTTCTTCACACGTCCTGGATATAAGTCCTTTATTAGACATATGCTTTGCAAAAATTTCCTCCCAGTCTGTGGCTTGTCTTTCCACTTGTCTTAACAGTATCTTTGGAATAACAGAATTTTAAAATTTTGATGAAGTCTGAAATCCATTTTCTTTCTCTTGCGGATTGTGCTAAGAAATCTTTGCTTGTTCCAAAGTCACAAAAAAAATTTTTTTTCTTCTGGAAGCTTTCAAGTTTTAGAATCTAAACTTAGGCCTATAATCCATTTTGAGTTCATTTTTATATATGGTCCAAGATAAGGGTTGAGGTTCATGTTTTTTGCATACAATGTCTCATTGTTCCATTATAACTTGTTGAAAACACCACCCTTTCTCCATTGAGTTGCCTTTGCACCTTTGTGGAAAATCAATTGACCCTGTATGCGTGGGTCTATTTCTGGACCGTCCATTCTGTCCCAGTGATCTGTGTGTCTATCCCTCTACAGTACTACACTGTCTTGGTTACAGGTGCTTTATAGGAAGTCTTGAAAATCAGGCAATACAATCTTCTAGCTTTGTTCTTTTCAAACTTGATTTGGTTTTTCTAGCTCCTTTGTATTTCCATATAAACTTTATAATCAGCTTGTCTGAATTTTGACTAGGATGGCAAAGAATTCATAAATCAATTTAAGGAAAAAATGAATCTTAACAAAACTGAATCTCTCAATCCACAGTAGAGCCCCACCATTTACATAAATCTCTCATTTCTCTCAGCAATGTTTTGTAGTTTTCAGTGGAGAAGTCTCACACTCATTTACTTAGTTTTATTCTAAGGTGTTTGATGTTTTTGAAACCACTGTAAATGGTACTGATTACATTTCTTCCTTTCCCCCTAATATATAAAAATACAATGGACTTTGTATCCTGCAGCCTTGTTGAATCCACTCATTCTTTCTTGTGGCACAAATACATATATTCCCCAGGATTTTTCATAGTCATGTTGTTTACAAATACAGGTTACATTCTGGAGTTAGATTACTTTGTCTGAAAATACAAAGGATAGGTGCTTTTCAATGATTAGAAAGTGTTCACAATTTCATTAAAAAAAAAAAGCTTTGGAGAAATTTCACTTAATTTGTGATGGCAAATTTTTATCTCTGAGCTTTATTTCCTTCTCTTGCTAGATTAACGTCCTCTTACAAGTGAGGTGGGGAGGCTGTGTGGCTATGTGGCAGGGGGATGCCATCACTGGGGAGTTTAGGCATTCCTTCCAGACACCACCTCATTCCCCAATGTGGTGTCAATGCCAGCAATCAGCTGGGGAGCACCCACAGCCCAATATCAATGCACCTCCACCCTCTATTACCCTCTATTAAATGCTGGATTTCACGCGTGATTTTTCAAAGAGCTCTGGTGAATGGGGCTGTTAATGGCCTTTTTTCCACCAGCACATAAGGCATGTAATAAGGTCTCGATGACAAGTAACCAGTAATCCAATGATAATAAACACATAGTAGAGTTTGAAATGTAAAAACTGGGACTTCCCTGGTGGAGCAGTGGTTAAGACTCCACGCTTTCACTGCAGGGTGCATGGATTCAATTCCTGGTCGAGGAACCAAGATCTCACATGTTGCTTGGTGTGACCAAAAATTAAAAAAAAAAAAAGAAATGTAAAACCTTGAACAAGGAGGCAGCATCAAGTTCACCAAGTTTACGGCTCAACTGCTCAAGTCCACAGAAACAAGGAAACAGATCAACTGATGAAAACTTGACAAAGGATTGTATTTTAAATGTATTTCTGCCACCGCCTGATTTATTTCCGTCCTGCATCCTTATATAATTTGACTAAAGTCCTCAGATAGATCTGTGGTGTCAACACTAGGATATATCTGAAGTTAATTATTGTCTCCATCACAAAAGTCAAGTAATTATTTATCAAGCTACTGTTTTTGCCCAATCGTCTCAGGCATGATGTCTTTATTATGAGGTGGTGAGACTATGTATGTGTGTGCGCTTCTGTGTTATGCATATAATTTTTAACGCAGGAATAACTCTAGAGCACTCCGCTGCCATTCTATCAAATGCAAGGCAAGTGATTGCCGAGTTCCCAATTATGTTCAACCTTAAATCACACTGTTTGGTCTGGTTGTATATCCAGCCCTACAGGGAGTTGTGCAAAGGCATATATTTGGCAAGCTTTCAAACCACGGCTACAAAACATGCGCTGAAGAAAATGATTCAAAATATTAAGAAAGCAGTCATTTATTTTAGAAAGCCTGTTCACGTGAGACAATAAGCTGCTTCCCAGAATAGGCTCCATCCATCAGGAAAACGCTATGAGCCAGCACACGTTGGCTGGAGCCTGGCTCTCAGCAGCCACACGGCCCTGATTATGATCCATCATCCAGAGCGCATCAAAGGTGGATAGGTGGCTGGCCACACTTCCATGATGGTGGCCAAGCTGTCAAGGATGGCAAACCCTCCCCTACCTTGGAGAAGCGCCCCAGGCACAGATGACTTCATGGACCCTAGAAACCTACCTGATTTTCCCTATGGATCTTCATGGGAGCACTCTGTGGCACCTGGACACAGAATGAGAATGGAAGCCAGGAGCATTTTGGTGCTTGATCTAGATCAACTACTTCATTGAAAAATAATACTTCAAACAAAACAAACCAGGGGCTCCACGGCAACCATACCTGTTATCAATCAGACATGATAAAAGGTTAATAATGTACATCTAGTCAAACTTATGATTTTTCCAGTAGTCACATATGGATGTGAGAGTTGGACCATAAGGAAGGCAGAGCACCAAAGAATTGATGCTTTTGAACTGTGATGCTGGAGCAGACTCTTGAGAGTCCCTTGGACTGCAAGGAGATCAAACCAGTCAATCCTGAAGGAGATCAACCTGAATATCCACCAAAAGGACTGATGCTAAAGCTGAAGCTCCAATACTTTGGCCACCTGATGCAAAGAGCCGACTCACTGGAAAAGACCCTAATGCTGGGAAAGACTGAGGGCAAGAGGAGAAGCGGGTGACAGAGGATGAGATGGTTGGATGGCATCACCGACTCAACGGACATGAGTTTGAGCAAAGTCCAGGAGTTGGCAAAGGACAGGGAAGTCTGGCATGTTGCAATCCATGGGGTCTCAAAGAGTGGGACACGACTTAATCACTAAACAACAACAATGTCCTTCTAGGGATCAGGCTAGCTAGGCCATTAAGCTTGGACAACTGAAACAAGAGAGATTCTGAGATGAGATTCAAGAAAATCTCATTCCAGTGTCTTTCCTGAACGCTCACTGGAAACTTGTACCACCCGAGGGGCCAACTGACAAGCCAATTCCATCCAGGATAACTGTTCCCAAGGACCAGCCTGTTCTCTCACCATCTATGAGCTTTAACTTATCTGCCAGAAAGAATTTGTATCTTCTCCTTCCATCACTCCAACCTGAGGAATGGCAACAGATGAATCTTGTAAAGTATAGATAATAATTGTGTGTGTGTGTGTGTGTGTGTGTGTGTGCATGCGCACGTGCGTGTGCTCACATGTCCAACTCTCTGTGNTGCAAAGAGTTGACTCATTGGAAAAGACTCTGATGCTGGGAGGGATTGGGGGCAGGAGGAGAAGGGGACGACTGAGGATGAGATGGCTGGATGGCATCACGGACTCGCTGGACATGAGTCTGAGTGAACTCTGAGAGATGGTGATGAACAGGGAGGCCTGGCGTGCTGCAATTCATGGGGTCGCAAAGAGTTGGACACAACTGAGCGACTGAACTGATGAACTGATTCATTGATACTAGGAATTGTAACACTGGTTACAAAATGGTTGATATTTTCTAATGGGCTTTTCATGTATTAACATTTATATCACTCATTAACTCTATGTAGAACCTTAGAGTGGGTACTTTTTGAGGTTGGAGAGTATGAAGCCAAGAATTTAAGACGGGAGTGATGGCTGAGAAGGAATTAAAAAATAAGAGAGCATATTATACAGACCAATGGGTGGTAGTGAGCCATGAACTGAGGGTTTTTTATGTATTATGTTTGTTGCTGAGGTCCAAAAGCAAAAATGAAAAAAGTGAAGTAAGATAAAGTAATAAAAATACAAACCTATATTATTTACTAGTACTTCAAATGCTTTGTTTTTATTTGGTGTAAATTGCAAGAAATGTCTCCACCTTCTTCAGTTCTCACTTTCTTCCCCTTAAAATTTAATCAATTGTCTACATTTATTTTTTTTGACAATCCCTTCTTTCCCACTATTTTAAAATGCCAATTTATTGTATAATACTTATGTATCTGTTTCTGCTTTTTTTGTTCTGTTCCAACCAATCAGTCTCTCTTTTTTACACCCATGAACATCTTTAAGTTATATCAGCTTTAGGTAGGCCCTTGGACTTCCCATTCAGTCACCAGTTCTCATGAGCACTATTTTCAAAACATTTATCAAATCCTTTCACTTTCCATTTCCAGCGCCCTCACCTTGGTTAATTATACCACCACCTCTCTCCTGGATTACTGCATAGTCCACTGTTTAATCTCACTATGTCCATTCTTCATCCATTCCAAACCATTCTTTACAAACTGGAAAAAAAATAAACTCCTTAAACCATGATTTACATCATGTGCTTCCCTGTTCAGAATCCTTGGGGAGACTGTCACAGCACTCAGGATTTATTCCATTTCACATGGTTGACGCATGGCACCCACATACTATGATGTCCATGCCTACCCTGTGTCTTGCTCTGGAGTTCCATGTTTTGACCACATTGGACCCCTTTAGTTTCTTGAATGTGCCCAGATCTTTACACGGCAGGACCTTAAGACCTCTTTTCTTTCTACTAGTAACGCCCTTGCCCTTTCCACCCCTTGACCCAGGTTAAATACCGCTCTCACCAGTAAGACTGATGTTTCAGGCTGCAAGAGCAACACACCAGGCTAGGGACACCATCTGAGTGCCAAAGTGAGTGGTTTGGAGGACACCAACAGATCACCAGGTGCTGCCTCTCCATGCCTGCAGCTTTCTTTTAAAGCATGGATTACAGTTCAGTTCAGTTCAGTTCAGTTCATTTCAGTCGCTCAATCATGTCCAACTCTGTGATCTCATGAATCGCAGCATGCCAGGCCTCCCTGTCCATCACCAACTCCTGGAGTTTACCCAAACAACTTGTAATTAAATATTCATAATATTTGTGTCATTATTTTTCATACTACCTTTCCCCCCCATTAGATTGTAGACTTCTTGAACTCAGGAAACACGCCCATTCTCTCCCTTCATCCCCCAAACAAAATACACAATCAAGTATTCACTTAATGAATGATTGACATGTGATGGTCATGTCAACCAATGTCAGTCTTCATTTAGAAAGTCCCAAGCTATCAACCCAACTTATTCTTCCACATAATATTTTTTGAAGATATTTTTCATGCTTTGAAATATACTACTAGAATTTTATTACATTCATAAATTATTTGGGAATGATTTGTGATCTTTATAATATTAATCTCTTTATATGTGAACATGACATAATATTTTATAGTTTTATTCATGTGAGTTCCACACATTTCCTATAAGGATTATTCTGACTTTATTTTATATTTATGGTCCCAATTGGGTGCACTCTGTTTTGGAGGGAGAGGGTTCTTTTTTTAATTCTATTTCCAAAGCAGATACATTTCTCATACAGGAAATTACTGGTATTTTGTATACACTTTTTAATTGAAAATATATGTAAATCAATTATTTTAATGACCTCAGTAGATCTTACTGAATTTTTTTAACTTAGACAATCATATGATCTACAGCATTTTTTTTAATCCCCTTCATTATTAGAGTTGTTATTCTTCATTTATATTTAATTTAGCAGTTATTATTGACACAAGAATTCTAAACAATAATAGTTAAATGGGGTAGGAAACTGTCATATCTCTAGGCTCAAAAAGAATTTATTTGTTCACCATTAAGCATGATGGTGTATATTTTTTTTCTGTTAAATTTTTAAATCCTTTTTTACAAACAGTTTTTGTATTAAAAATGATGTTCAATTTTATCAAATATATTTGAATTCTTCAGTTCAGTTCAGTTCAGTCGCTCAGTTGTGTCCGACTCTTTGCAACCCCTGAATCGCAGCACACCAGGCCTCCCTGTCCATCATCAACTCCTGGAGTTCACTCAGACTCACGTCCATCAAATATGAGTGAATTCTTAACATGATGAATTATAAAAATATGATCTGGAACACACAGCTGTGCAAATTCAGATTTGAGTCCCCACGCTGGTAGTCTTTTGAGGGTTTTTGGTCTTTTTTTAACGTTTTATTTTATATTGGAGTATAGCTGACACGACTGAAGCGACTTAGCCCCAGCAGCATAGCTAATTAACAATGTGTGATGGTTTCAGGTGTTCAGCACACACACACCTGTGTCCAGTCTCTCCTAAACTCCCCTCCCATCCAGGCTGCCGCATGACATTGAGCAGAGTTCCCTGTGCCAGACAGTAGGTCTTTTTTATTCATTTAAAAATAGCAGTGTGTACATGTCCATCCCAAACTCCCTAACTATCCTTTCCTCCCACCCACCCCCAACCGAGAACCCTAAGTTAGTTCTCTAAGTCTGTGAGTCTGTTTCTGTTTTGTAAATAAGTTCATTTGTATCATTTCTTTTTAGATTCTGCATATAAGAGGTGTGTGCAATATTTCTCCTTGTCCATCTGACTTACTGCACTCAGGATGACGATCTCTACGTCCATCCATGCACTGCAATGGCATTATTTCACTCTTTTCAACAGCTGGGTAACATTCCCTTGTATATATGCACCACATCTTCTTTATCCATTCCTCTGTTGATGGGCATTTAGGTTGCTTCCATGTCCTAGCTGTTGTAAACAAGGCTGCAAGGAACACCAGGGTGCATGTATCATTTCAGACCATGTTTTTCTCCAGATACATGCCCAGGAGTGGGACTGCAAGGTCACATGATAGCTCTATTTTTAGTTTTTTAAGGACCCTCGATGCTGTTTTCCATAGGCCTAATGGGTAGTTTTCCCACCTTTTTGGAGCTGTAGTCTAGTGGGCCCCAGAAAGCATCAGTCACTATTGGCCTTGGTATTCCATGGCCTATAACGCAAGTGTATTGAATGCTTTGCCACACACTCATCTTTTCATTACATTTTTTCTCTGATTCTGCTACACTTTAAGAAAGGGCTTTTCCTTAGATATTCATTTTACAGATAAGATGGCTGAAGAAAAACAGTGTTAAAAGTCCCACATAAAGGGGTACTTGAGCTCATGATTATTAATTCTGAGATACAAATGCATCTTCCCATCTGCTGAGTCCCCTGAGCCATTACAAAGTTAAATATAAGTGGCTTCCCTGGTGGGCCAGTGGTTAAGACTTCACCTTTCAATGCAGCGGGCACAGGTTCAATCCCTGGTCAGGGAGCTAAGATCCACATGCCTCAAGGACGAAAGAACCAAAACATAAAACAGAGACAATATTGAAACACAATCAAGAATAACTTTTAAAAAGGAAATATGTATGTTTCCTTGAAATGTAGGTGATTTTATTGCCCTTATGTTCTTCCTTGTTCACCTCCTCTCATGTGGGTCTAAAAAGTATTCAGAAAATTATTTAGAGAATTACAGCTCCTTGATCATTTTTGTCATAGGGAACTGAATCTCTTTTCTTGCTTATTATGAAAAAAGTTGCACGCATGTGTGTGTATACACACTCTGAAGAAAAAAAAATAAACATAGCCATCTTACAAGGCAGAAATAGTCCATCATCCTTGGGTGCCTAAATTAAATCACATGAGATGTGGGTAGCCCACTCCTGCCATTATTTATAACTGTATGGACCCCCGCTCCCTCCTTTTCCCTCCCTGGGAAGTTGGCACTGTTACCCTCCTCATCCCTGGGCATCTGCCACCCAGCGGCCTCCCCAGAATCATCCCTCGCTTTCGCCGATCTCTGTTCATGGAGCATCTGGTGGGAGCACTCCAAGGCCAGATGCTCCCCGAGAGGCAAGCCTGCTCCTCTCTGCTGTCAGGAGCTTTCAGAAATCACACCCTCCTCAGAGGAAGTCAGAATAAAGCAACAGGAAAAATAAGTAAAACCTATTATAAAACAGTTGTCCAAGAACCTGGCCGCGCGCAGGGTAGCGATCGATACGCTGTGAAGGTTAAATCTATTTTCACACTGTGTTCCATTTCACACTTTAATGGTGTTTTAATGTGTCTGTCACTGAGCCCCTTCATGGGATGCCGGCGGAGTCTTTACACGGGAGAAGTAACCCGGTTTTTCAAGCTTCTCTGTAACATCTTATTTACCGGCTGCGATCTGACGCTTCCTGTTCCTTTCCAAAGTGACAGCGGATCCAGTTCTTCCCCTCCACCCCTCTGACTCTCTGTTTCCACTCTCTTTCGTATTCCTGATTTTGCAAGAGGTGTCGCTGGGCTCTTGTGAGTGACTCTGAGACACCCCACTGCAAGGCTTTCCAAGACAAATACCTGCATCAAAGAGAGAGTGACAAAGTTAGGTGTCTGCCCCTTCCGTCGTCAGTCGGCATTGTTGCTTTCACAGATGACCCCTGCTGGTCCGTCTCACTGTCTCCCCTCTCCTGTCGGGGCTCTTCTGCTGGACCCCAGCTTTGTCTGTCTCTTCACGCTACAGGTCCCAGAGCTTGTCCCAGTCAGGGGTCATGCCCCTGCTTCCCCACCCTTAGGAGAGAAAATCCCAATGATTTATTTACTTCTATCCTCAAAGAGATTTTTTTAACCTTTACACACTTTAAGCTATTAATAAATAGTAGTATAGCAATTGAATCTGTTTCCTAGGGCTGCTGTCATAAAGCACCATGAACTTGGTGGCCTGCAGCAACAGAAAGGTAGTCCCCCATAGATCTGGGGGTCAGAAGTCCGAAGTCAAGGGTTGGCAGGGCCCTGCTCTCTCTGCGGGCTCCCTGCCATCACTTAACTTCTGGTCTGGCCAGAAATCCTTGGTCGTCCTTGGCTTGTTGACACCTCACTCCAATCTCTGCCTTTTGCCATCACACCTGGTGGCTAAGATGGTAGAGAATCTGCCAGCAGTGCAGGGGACCTGCGTTTGATCCCTGGGCGGGGGAGTTCCCCTGGGGAAGGAAATGGCAACCCACTCCAGTATTCCTGCCTGGGAAATCCCATGGACAAGGAGCCTGGTGGGCTACAGTCTGTGAGGTCGCAAAGGGTTGGACATGTCTGAGCAACTAACATTTTCAGTGTTCTCCCAAAGCATCTCTGGCTCTGTATTTTCTCTTCTCCTTTTAAAAAAATATTTATGCTTCAGCTAATTTATTCATTTGGCTGCGTTGAGTCTCAGTTGCGGCTTGCTGGGTCATCATTTTGTCATGTGGGATCTTTGTTGAGGTGCACGGACTTTAGCTGTGTCGCAGACTCCGTTGTGGCGTGCAGGCGTGGTTACTCTGTGGAATATAGGATCCTAGTTCCCTGCCCAAGGATCTCACCCACGTCCCCTGCATTGCACCCTGCATTGCAGGGTGGATTCTTAACCACCACATCTCCAGGGAAGTCCCTTTTCTCTTCTCTGGAAGACACCAGTCATATTGTACTGGTGGCCCACTCTACCCTACCAGGACCTCATCCGAACCAAGTGCTTCTTCAGTGGGCCCTGTTCCCAACCTTGGTCACATTCTGATGTTCTGGGAAAGAGGTGGATTTGGAGAATACCACCTACGATGGTTAATTTCGTGTGTCAATCCGACTGGGCCATAGTGCCCACCTATGTGGTCAAATATTATTCTGGATGTTTCTGTAAGAATGTTTTTGGATGAGATTAACATTTATATGTGTGCATTTCGAGTGAGGCAAACTGCCATCCACGACTGGGTGGGCCTTGTCCAATCAGTTGAAGGTCCTTATTGACCTCCCCCAAGCAAGAAGGAATTCTGCCAGCTGACTGCCTTCACACTTAAACTGCAGCACTGACACTTCCTGAGTCTGCAGTCTGCCAGATCTGCATATTTTGGAGTTGATAGCTTTTATGCCTTCAGAATTACATGAGCCAAGTCCTTAAATCAATCTCTCTCCGCTCACACACACACACACACACCCAGACACACACCCAGACACACACAAAGAAAGGAAAAACCTGTGAGAGTTTACGATAAAATTTTCCTTCCTTCCTTTTTTCCTTCTTTCTTTCTTTCCTCCCTTTCTTCTTTCTATCTTTCCAGAGTTTATTCAGGGTAAAGATACATAAGTGGCATTAATGTGGATACTAAGGCTCAGAGGTTAAAGCATCTGCCTGGAATGCTGGAGACCCAGGTTCAATCCCTGGGTCGGGAAGATCCCCTGGAAAAGGAAATGGCAACCCACTCCAGAACTCTTGCCTGGAGAATCCCATTGAGGGAGGAGCCTGGTAGGTTNGAGGTTAAAGCATCTGCCTGGAATGCTGGAGACCCAGGTTCAATCCCTGGGTCGGGAAGATCCCCTGGAAAAGGAAATGGCAACCCACTCCAGAACTCTTGCCTGGAGAATCCCATTGAGGGAGGAGCCTGGTAGGTTATCGTCCATGGGGTCGCAAAGAGTCGGACATGACTGAGCGACTGCACTCACGCACTCACCTCCAAACCAACCATAATTAAGAAAGGCTTCCCTGTGGCTCAGATGGCAAAGAATCTGCCTGTAGTGTGGAAGACCAGGGTTCTATCCCTGAATGGAGAAGATCCCCTGGAGAAGGAAATGGCAACCCACTCCAGAATTCTTGCATGTCAAATTCCATGGACAGAGGAACCTGGTGGACTGGCTATACCAATGGTGTCACAAAGAGTCAGACATAACACTTCACTTCACACTTTGGGTAAAAAATGTAGGACCTGAACTCATTTGATTTCGATGAGGATACGGGAGAAGTTTGAGAAATACTGAGAGTCACAGGTTTCAATTCAAACATCTTGTTCCAGGATTGAATGATGTTCAGTGAATGTGCATTTGAGAGAATGAAGAGAAAAAAAAATCAGCAGCTCAGTTAACTCCTGAAATATTCTGAAACATTATCATTTCTCCTAGAATTGAGCCAATTTTTTTTTTTAATCACCATTTTGCACTTTCCCAGTGAGGTTATGAACCAGCTGTCTATTGGGCAAAAATATCACCATCCAATTAATATTTTGGAAGCAATGACAGATTCTCATAACCTCCTGGCTCAGCAGTCTGTTCAGAGTCTGATCAGACAGGAAGTGGCATAAACGGGTGGCCAGGCAGTTCACCAGGTCTGTACAGAGGGAGCAGAGGTCACGGACTGAAGTCTGTGAATCATGGAAGACTGCAGCAGGGGATTCTGCACTTGAATTATGAATATTTAAATAGGCTTATTAAAACAGTGTCCACAGAGAGTGAAACTGCATTTGCTTTTAAAACAATTAAAAATATAAGGGACAGTGTGGAACAGTCACTAAAGGCATAAAATTTGGAGTCGGAAGACTCAGAGGGTATCCATAGCTATAGCTCATCTCTGCTATGTGATGTGGAGAAGTAAATTTGACCCTTCTATGTTTTATCCAGACTCCCACCCTTTCACTTACTTATCCTTATACGTTTCATCAAGAATCAACATTAAGTGCATGGTCTCTATAGCCAGACTGTCTGTATCTGAATCTTGGGTCTATCACTTATTAACTGTGTGTACATGTCACTTCTCTGTGCCTCAGTTTACCCTTCCCTAAGTGGGGATAGTACTGGACTCTTCAAGGGCTAGTTGTGAGATTAAATGATTAAATTTACATAATATATTTAGGAGAGCATCAGGTACATAATAAGTACAAAATAAATGTCAGATCTGACATCAAATACTATATCATCAGTGTGCACTAGAAACCGTACTCAGTATCAGAAGAAACAGTGGGGAAGATGGACACAATCTTTACCCACACAGGCACAATTAAACACACAACAAAATAAGTGTTATGCAAGTTGACTATGGAAATTGTGTAGTTAAAGAAACCCCTAAATTTGTGTTAAGGGGTCAGGGAAGACTTTCAAAGAGAAGTAAGGTTTAAGACATGACAGGAGAATAGAAATTAGCCAGAGACAAAGGAGGGAAAAATATTGTTGGTAGAGATTATATCTATTATATTTTATTTTAAATATATATATATATATATATATATA
>SJYV01009798.1:1943703-1965381 GCA_006410875.1 Neotragus pygmaeus
AAAAAAAAAAAAAAAAAGACTACTCTTTAATGAGACTGTCAGAACTTTAAAATGTATCTTAAGTTTTTTTTAATTAAAAAATAAAATATATCTTAATTCTTATACTTGACTTTGGCTTTATGAGTTCATCTATGATATTGATTTTATTTTTTTGGCTGCACCAGGTCTTAGCTGAGTCTTGCAGTATGCGAGCTCTCAGTGTGGCATGTGGAATCTAGTTCCCTGATCAGGAACTGAATCTGGGCCCCTGCACTGGGAATGCAGAGTCTTAGCCACTGGACCAGCAGGAAATTCCCTATGTCATTGATTTTAAAAACGACCACCCACCAAACTCAGCCAAGTGGTTGGTGAGAACTTAACAGCCTGAGAAAAGCTGTCACTACAGCCACCGATGGGTTCCTCTGAACTCGTGGCTCCGCAAGGGTTAAGTGAGCTGCAGAAATGGAGATGCAGCCAAAACTCAAACCAAACAAACGAATGTGACACAAAATTAAACTTTCATGCCACAGAAACAGGTATTCGAATGTAAAGCATCTACCCCAACTTATCTGCAAAAGATTTGAGACTCATTTTTGTTTTCTGTTCAGACCTAATAAATGTTTAAATAAGACGTTCTGCTAGCTTTTCAAGAACCTGGCCCATTCATCACTTTTTCAAACTACAGCATCTTCTCGTTCTAACATCTCAGCGGCTCCTGCAGAAAAGATGCAGAGTCGCGGTGTCTCTGCAGCACAGGACGCCCCTTGGCAGAGGTTGCAGATACACTGGGGCCTGCGGAGGCTTAGAACCGCACACACCAGGGACCCCTGGGGGCAGAAATGGGGAGATTCTGTTAAATTGAGCCTGTTTCATAACACTCAGGAAGGGTCCAGGCTGAAACAAAATACATAAGCTGTCGATTATGTATTGAAAAATTGTTGTCCATATTAAAAGTATAAAAGTGATCACTGGGGTGAAGTTGGCCAAATTACTTTTTTTAATTAATTTTTATTGGAGGATGATTGCTTTACAATGTCGTGTTAGTTTCTGCTGTACAACAAAGTGAGTCAGCTATATGTATACACATATCCTCTCTATTTTGGATTTCCTTCCCATTCAGGTCACCAGAGAGCACTGAGTAGAGTTCTCTGAGCTATACAGAAGGTCCTCATTAGTTATCTGTTTCATAGTGGTGTACATACATCAATCCCAATCTCCCATTCAGCGCACTGCTCCCACTTTCCTCTCTTGGTATCCATGCCTTTGTTTTCGGAGTCTGTGTCTCTATTTCTGCTTTGCAAATAAGATCATCTATACCATTTTTCTCTGACTTAGGAAGTTATCCAACTCAAATGGGAGGAAAGAAGCATTTCCACAGCCACGTCCCTGCAGGAGTGCTGGGCAGACACGGGTGGAGGACCCAGTCTATGTCTGCAGGGCCTCTCTACTAAACTTGGACTCCAACTCCTGCTACGTGACCTCAATCAGGGGGTGACAAAGCTCTCCCTGCCTCTCTCAGGATTGCTAAGAAACCAAATAATGTGCCTGTGGAATCACTTTCTTAAAACTGTAAAGGCACGTAAAATTTGAGTTGCTACTATTTTTTATTTATATCATAATGCTACTTATAGATTACTGATACACTAAAACTAGTTGGTGAACTTTTACCTGGGAAACCCTGAAAGTTTCTTTCTCTATTTCTGAATATTAGAAACATTTAGGGATCAGCAGTGGGAGGTCAGTAGTTGATACATACAGCTGATTCACTTCATTGTACAGCAGAAACTAACACAACATTGTAAAGGAATTATATTCCAATTTTAAAAAAACCTCATGCTTTGACTTAAATTGTGATGGCATGAGCAGCAGCTCTGAGATTGGCAGAAATGCCCAGTTGAAATAATGACACAAACTGCCTATTCTCTTTCCTTTGGTTGCATAGCTCATTAACTGCATAAACAGAGAAACTATTTAGGTGTTAAGATCCTGGAAAATCAAAGGTTATTGTAATGTCAAATGGCCACAGACATGGACCAAGGTAAAAACACAAAGGTGGGTTTGGAAGCAAAGGCCCCATCTACAGTGAAACTTGAGCTATTAAAGGCAACCATTTTGGCTTGAGGAAAGCACTAAGTTGGCATGTAAAGCCAAATGTGATCAAAGTTCCCAGGGATTATATATGAAAAGTTACTAGGAAACCCCACAGTATAGAACTAAAGCCTACAGCAAAAACTAGAGGAGGAGTATATGTCAACTCTGTACCATTTTTGCAATTTTGTTATAATATAAAATTATTCCAAAATGAAAAGTTCTGTTGTCAAAGTGACCTTTTAAGTTTAAAAAGGGAGAGAGAAACTTGCTTTTGAGGAAGAAAAGGAAACTTACATATTTAACAGCACTCTGTGCAGTTCAGTTCAAGGCTTTTTCAGATTTCAACTCATTTCAACCTCACAACATCATCTTGACACAGCTCAGAATCAACAGCAGCAGCCCCACCTCACAGCGAAAGAAACTAGTAAAAAAACGATTTCCCCAGGAGATCCCACAGCTTTTCAGAGATGGAAGTGGGACCCAGTTCCTGGCCTGCCTGATCCCAAAGCCCAAAGCATAACCCACTCTGGCCAAGGGACGTAAGTGGGAAAGGTGGGACTGCCCTCTTGGGAAGATGGAGATGGGACACAGATATCCACCTGATACCAAAACCCTAGCTGTTGCTCAGTTGCTCAGTCTTGTCCAATCTGCGGCACTATGGACTGCAGTGCACCAGGACTCCCCCGCCTTCACCATCTCCCAGAGTTTGCTCAAACTCATGTCCACTGTGTCGTCAGCTGTGCAGTGAGTCGCCCAGAGACCATCACTCTAGGAGGAGATCTGGGCCCCTCTTTGAACAAGCAAGTTAAGAGATGTGTCTAAAACTGGATGTCCTGGTGCCCCATGGAAAAATCTTAATCCTGGTATACTTTCTTACAATAAGTTCACTTGACAATGCTTTCCCCCAGAAATCATCCCACAAGCTAATAAACTTCTAAAGAAGGCTCCCTGGAAGACTGTTTCTGGTGAACTCAGGGCCACAGCTCCATGGAGTAGGAAACTGACCAGCACGTAAAAAGTACAGAGTGACAGGTGGGCAAAAACCAACCTCCGTGCAACTTTTCAAAACACACCGAAGAGAAAAGCTCAGAGAAAAACAGTGATAAGGTGGCTCCTCTTGAGAAAAGCCATCTGAAGGCTGATGGGTCAGCCCTCTCTGCCTGGCATTCTGCGTGCCACCAGAGGGCACTAACTCATGTCACTGCTCTGGAAATCCTCGGGTCACACACACACACAGAACGGCAGGAAGGTTGAATGAAAGCTAGACTTCAAATCAATGAAAGGATAAATCTGACAGGGGCTTTAAGTACTTGGTGGCCATAAATTTCAATTTAATTCCATAAAACTTAGAAGTGCACAGATGATGTGCAGAGTATGCTAAAAAACAGGAAGCTAATTGATGCTTCAGATTTATGAAAATAAAGGATTTCAAAATAACGCTAAGAGATACACATGTGCTCCTGCATCTTTTGTCACTGGGGTTGTCATTTGGATAACACACCCCAGCAGCTCCAACATGCGTATACAAAGCAACACAAAGAAAAACACTTTCAACTACTTCGTCACTTTAAAAAGACACTCTTCACTGAATTACAAATGGACATTTACCATAATAAAATTATAGTACAGTTTATTATGCATGATTAAAACATGATTTAATCTTTTGTACTAAAACCCCTGTAAGAATAAATAGCGAACATTTACCGGCACTCATTATGCCCTAGGTTGCTATTCTGAGCACATTACACTTATTTAATACTCATAACGTCCCTCTGAGAGGCTGTAAAATTCTATTTTAGTAAAAAGTTCAACCTTGCATTTCTTGAAGGCAATCAGGAAATTTTCTTTACATCTGTGTCTACCATCAATGATTTATTTGTCCACAAGACTGTAAATGCAGATCTGTGAGTTCTGCCTCATTAACTCCCTTCTGTAATTATTTCTTCACACTAGAATTCGTACGTCTTATGCTTCCATGGGATGGTAACATTACATAATCAAAAGGGTTCAGCAAAAAGTTTAACGAAAAATGCATTTATGCCCTGAAACAGATTTTGGGGTTTGTTTTGCTTTGTGGTACGTTTAAAAAAAAAAAAATCTAGCCTTGGCTTTTCACACTTAATTTAAGAGAAACTGAAACTTATTTAGTTCTATTAGAAATGCTGGCTACTTCTCCATGTGACACAAAATTCAAGTTCAGTTGGGCCTGCTTTCCCTGTTTTTAGTTGACTTCTTCAGTGTCCAATAAATAACCAGAGTTTAGATTGAAATAAACAAAACTGGACCAATAAAGTACACTACCCCTGAAAAGAAGTTTCCGCTCTTTAAATAATTCGTCACCACTTGGAGACACAAATAAACTCACCTTGAGATAAAGGCCTACATCACAGGGCACTGTCTCCTTGGTTTTGTTTTTGTTCTTTGTATTAAAAAAAAAGAAAGAAAGAAAAGAAAGAAAAAGAAAAAACATACAACCTCCTCAAAGAACAACATCTTCAGGAACAGTATCAGTATTCTGGTCTATGCCAACATGCAAAGAATAAAGATGAAGCATCTGCCACACTCATGAAGGTAATCTGGAACAAAAGTGCCCCGTTTCTATCGCCTAAGCAAATGCCTCCCAGTTCCCTGTGCATCTCTGTTAATGTCCATTTGATTTACAAAATATTTTGGTTTATCTTGTTTATTTGATGCCAAGTTTTATTAAGTTATTAAATATCAAGAAAAAATTTTTCATTCCTATTTTCAACCTCCCTACTTTTGTTTTTTGATGCTTCTTTCCAGGCTCTCATCAGATGTGTTGATGGTAAAATATCCCAGGGACATGACTTACATATTTCCTACATCTATGTCTTCTACATCTTCATCAGGAGGCACAGACATTGTGACACGTAGAAAGTTTTATTATAAGCTTAACTCTGAGGCCTGATATGTACCCTCTACCAGTCCGACAGTCATTTCAATTACAACAGAGTTTTTCTATTCCTCCCCCCAAACTTCACTGCTTTGTCATTCTGAGAAGTCATGTANCCGTTTCTATCGCCTAAGCAAATGCCTCCCAGTTCCCTGTGCATCTCTGTTAATGTCCATTTGATTTACAAAATATTTTGGTTTATCTTGTTTATTTGATGCCAAGTTTTATTAAGTTATTAAATATCAAGAAAAAAATTTTCATTCCTATTTTCAACCTCCCTACTTTTGTTTTTTGATGCTTCTTTCCAGGCTCTCATCAGATGTGTTGATGGTAAAATATCCCAGGGACATGACTTACATATTTCCTACATCTATGTCTTCTACATCTTCATCAGGAGGCACAGACATTGTGACACGTAGAAAGTTTTATTATAAGCTTAACTCTGAGGCCTGATATGTACCCTCTACCAGTCCGACAGTCATTTCAATTACAACAGAGTTTTTCTATTCCTCCCCCCAAACTTCACTGCTTTGTCATTCTGAGAAGTCATGTAAAAGAGGTATATTAAAGGAAAACATTCAGGAAGGATGAGATGCCCACTCCCCCGCTGGGCAGCATGTACTTAGACTCTACACTGCAGGTTTTGTCCTGGGCTCTGGGGACACTGGATGCACACGTCAGAGGCCTTGCCCTGCTCTCATGGAGCTCCCATTCTCCCGGGAGTCAGACAGGGGCCAACAAACAGATCATCGCTCTTCCATAAAGGGCAGCTCCCTAATGGGACCGACAGTGGGATGTGGGTGTACAGGTGGTCACACAGGCCTCTGTGACCAGATGACACGTGGACAGAGCCAGGTCAGGCCGGAGATCTCTTTCATAACTCTGAATGAAGCAAGACTGGGTTGCTTTAATCTATTTCATTTTTAGTAACATTCAAATCAAATTAATGTCGGGTTTTGAGTACAATTAATTCACTAATAGAATTGTCTTGAAGCCAGACATGGCGCTGGCAGGATGGCCACGCTCTCCCTACAAGTTCTGCCAGCTCTCACTCCAGCGGCAGCCCTCCCGGCTCCGGCTCTGTGGCTCCCTCTTCTCACCGTGCCCATGAACAAGTGTGTGGTGAGAGCCTGAAATAAATAAGTGTAAAGTGGGTCAAGACCGTCGCTTCTATTTCTGTTTTCAACTGAAGAAAATGTGCCCCATTTCCTGAGGCAGAGAGGAGAGAGCTGGGTAAAAGCAAATTGAAGTCTATACTAAACACTGACATATATATACATACATGTACACACATATAAGTCACACACACTACTATATCCACAGATATTCCCACACGCCTGACTTATTTCCCTGTGGTAATTCAAAATTGGTTCTTTCCATAATCATGACAGTGTAACTTTAACTGGGTTGTAGGTTGTACCTTTAAGAGGCCACAAAAATTTTTTAAAGGGTCAAACTGAAAATTTGAAGTTTCATAGATGATCAAGTTTCAGATTCAATTTACACTAATTTCAGGAGAATTTTTTTACTGACTCGGCATATTCAGTAAACTACTTCGGTTTGTTTTGTTTTTTCCTAACAGAGCGTCCCAGGGGAGTCATTATGTACAATCAGCTCTCTAATTCAGATGAACGTGTCTAAGTACATATTGATACAGCACAGCACAATGCTTCAAGAGGCTCCCCTGCTAGCGACTCAGTTGAAGCACAGGACTAAAAAGGTGAACTTCTTAAATTGAATTCCCAGCATTTCCAATTGTCACTTCCTTGGCCAGTTTCACAAGTTAGAAAAACTTTTTTAATTTCAAAGGATACTGAATGAGGCAAAGAACTAGAAGTTTCAAATCATGAAAGATCCTAGTGATAAGCTACATAGGTGGTTCCTGCAGTGTCCTCAAAACTACCCAAATGCACATGGATGCAGAAAGCAAGCCTTGAAAATCTGTTCTCCAGAAATCTACTCTTCTTTACCTCCCCTTGCTCAAGTACCTTTCGGGGGGAGAGAGCCATAAAGTCTGTGATCTGGGGTCAAACACTGAATACTGTGTTTATGAGTCTTAACAGGGCAAGTTGGGAACACACAGCGTTGGGGAGAGAAGTGAAAAAAGTTAATAGCTCAGGCTCCTCTTCCATGGAATTCTCCAGAAAAGAACACTGGAGTAGGTAGCCATTCCCTTCTCCAGGGGATCTTCCCAACCCAGGGATTGAACCCAGGTCTCCCTTGTTGTAGATAGATTCTTTACTGTCTGAGCCCCAGGGGAAGGAGGAGACGCTAATTTGTTTTTCAAATTTGGGACTGTTTTCTAACCAAACCTCAGACTGACTGACAGACTACAAGCGTGACTACTGAATTCCAGTGAATCAAGGTAAAGACAATCATCATATTCAGGCATGTGTCCAAGGCTTAGAGATCAGTCAATTTCACAAGACTTGAAGGCAGTCCTAAAAAGGACACATCACAAAAAGAAAAGAGCTTCTTCCAGGGAAGTTCTCATGAAATTTATGATCTATTTTCCTAGATGTTGTTCAATTACGTAACTAGTTAATTAAGACACCAGAACAACAAACAATTTTATGACAGCTGAAAGTAAACTTTATATATACAGATATTTTTTAACATAAAATGTGATTGTCTCCAGGGAATCAGACAGCAGCTTCAAACTTGTTTTCTGTTGCTCTTTGAACATTTGTTTTCTGTTACCCAGATTGCAGATTTGCTTTCTGCTACCTAAATTTTGAGATCTGTATGAATATGGGATTTTCCAGGCAAGAATACTAGAGTGGGTTGCCATTTCCTCCTCCAGAGGATCTTCCCAACCCAGGGATTGAACCAGCATTTCTTAGTTCTCCTGCTCTGGCAGGCAGGTTCTTTACCACTAGCACCACCTGGAAAGCTCCTNATTTTCCAGGCAAGAATACTAGAGTGGGTTGCCATTTCCTCCTCCAGAGGATCTTCCCAACCCAGGGATTGAACCAGCATTTCTTAGTTCTCCTGCTCTGGCAGGCAGGTTCTTTACCACTAGCACCACCTGGAAAGCTCCTGTATGAACAAAGACAGTATTTATTCTCTTCCCTCAAAAGTTATTAAGTTTACCTCTTTGACTTGAAGGTACATGACCCCAGCATCACTTGCCCACTCACCCACTCACAGCCATATGCAGTTACTGGGCTGGGTGCTACGGAAGTAGAAACAGGTGGGGCCCAGCACCTGCTCCAACCAGACAGCTCAGGGTTTAGTGAATTAAAGACACCAGTACCAAAAGAAATTACAGTGCAATGTGGCAAGGACCCTCCGAGGGATGTGGAAGGCAATGCCCATGAGTGAATCAACAGGCTGTGCAGAAAGGGTGTGGAGAGTGACCACTGGGCTGGCCTACAGGAGTGCCTGTCAGATAAAGCCGAAGTGGGGAGGAAGGGTAGAGAAAGAGACTGAGTGTGTGAAAGGACAGGTGTGTGGGGAAGGTGAGGATGGGGGGTGAGATGTGGTTGGTGGAGGCACGTTGCACTTGATCATGAAGGGCTGTGGGGTCTGTTATTTCTCTACCTGAACCTACAGCTACAGACAGGGCTTCCCAGGTATCTCAGCAGTAAAGAACCTGCTTATCAATGCAGGAGACGCAGGCTCAATCACTGGGTCAGGAAGATCCCCTGGGGGAGGAAACGGCAACCCATTCCAGTATCTTGCCTGGAGAATTCCATGGACAGAGGAGCCTGGCAGGCTATATACTCCATGGGGTCACAGAGTCAGACACGACTGAGAAACTAAACCACCACCACCATCTACATCCAGAGATGGGAGTGTCTGGTTAATGGATACTTCATTGGTAAAGGCAAACCCAGATGACAGTGCACAGAACCATCCAGAGAGCCGGCCTGCATGTGGGCTCCTTGTCCCTGTACAAGGAAGGGGCAAGTGCTTGCCCACATCAGGCCGAACATCTGCCCTGGTTCAGATTCCATTAGCTTCGCTAGTTAAAGTGTACATTTCTGAAGGAATAAATTACAAATTTAACTGTTACATTTTAGATTTTCTGAGGCAAGAATTACAGGAAGATCATGACAGGTGACCGGGTATAAATTTTAAAAATGAACAAAAGTCCAAAAGCTCATCTTCATGGTCTCCTAGACACACTGACCTTTACTTTCAAAGAATCTAGAATTGTATGTGTACCAAATTAAGTAATTACGCTAATGATGCTTTTTAAAATCTAGTCCTGTGGTTCTCTTACATAACTGTGTTATAATTTACAAATTCCATCATAAAATACTTCTTCCTTTGCTGGGATACATTCCAGTCTGTTTGTCATAAAGATTTATGTGTAAAGGAGTGACTTTCTAAGCAAAACACCACTTACTGAGCAGGAAAAACCTCAAGACAAACTGTAATTAAGCCATTAATGTTATTTTAATTTCTTGCTTAATTTCCAGCTCTTGGTATTCATTTTTCTATCAGATGGAAAACATTTTAATTAGAATAAAGACAGTTTAAGAAAACTTATGCAATGAGTAAGCTTTCATTATTACTAAATTGTGTCTATTAAGTCTTTTCTTTTGTATGAACACAGTGAGCGAGAAAGCCATTATATTTATATAAAGGTGCACAGTGAGGGACCAGGCGGATTCTCTGTGATGCTCAAGGGGTTCCTGAAGTTGGGACGCAGACTAATGGGGTAGACCTTGCTTTCTCACATCATCATCTCACAAGAAATCAACCACCAATGACTCCTTCAACACAAAGTCATCTAAGGACAAAGATTTAGACACAAGGCTCAAGGTGAAAGTCGCTCCATCATGTCTGACCCTGTGATCCCATGGACTCTACAGTCCATGGAATTCTCCAGGCCAGAATACTGGAATGGGTAGCCTTTCCCTTCTCCAGGGGATCTTCCAAACCCAGGGACTGAACCCAGGTCTCCTGCATTGCAGGCGGATTCTTAACCAGCTGAGCCACCAAGGCTCNAGTCCATGGAATTCTCCAGGCCAGAATACTGGAATGGGTAGCCTTTCCCTTCTCCAGGGGATCTTCCAAACCCAGGGACTGAACCCAGGTCTCCTGCATTGCAGGCGGATTCTTAACCAGCTGAGCCACCAAGGCTCAATCAAGGTGGGCTCCCCCTGATTTGGGGGCTGGCAGAACTTTTGAGGACTTGGGCTTAATACAGAAAACAACAACAAGGGACAGAATCAGGGTATCCATTCACCTTTTTCCCTGGGGTTCATTACTGGTATGGGAAGGAGTAAGAACATGTGTGTAGCTGAAGTGTTATGTTCACCCTTTCAAAACAGTTCACTTTCCCTGTGTTACAATATGCTAAAAAGGAAGAAGATCTTTCCGACCTACCATCAGTGTTTGTGCATGCATGCTCAGTCGCTTCAGTCTTGTCTGACTCTTTGCAACCCCATGGACTATAGCCTGCTAGGCCCCTCTGTTCATGGGATTTCTCAGGCAAGAATACTGGAGTGGGTTGCCAGTTCCTCCTTCAGGGGATCTTCCCAACCCAGGGATCAAACCCACATCTCCTTTGGCTCCTGAATTAGAAGGTGGATTCTTTACCACTGAGCCACCTGGGAAGTGAACATGCACGCACACATGCACTGCCCACAAAGGGTTAAAAAAAAAACGGACTTTTGACCACCCATAAATGTTTATCAATTTTAAATACACACTGTGGATCACAGCTGACACCTACACACACACACACCCCCACGGGCACACTTCATTTTACTGCACTTCACGATATTCTGGTTTTTACAAACTGAGGGCTGGTGGCAGCCCTGGATCAAGCAAGTCTATCGGCACCATTTTTCCAACAGGATTTGCAGACTTCACGTCCGTCTGTCATGTTTTGGTAATTCTTAAAATATTTCACTTTTTCATATTATTCTATTTGTTATGATGATCTCTGATCAGAGATCTTTGATGTTACTCTTGCAAAAAGATTATGACTAGCTAGAAGGCTCAATGACAGTTAACATTTTTGGGAAAAGAGTATGTTTTTAATTAAAGTACATACATTCACAAGACTCTGATGCTGGGAGGGATTGAGGGCAGGAGAAGGGGACGACAGAGGATGAGATGGCTGGATGGCATCACTGACTCAATGGACGTGAGTTTGAGTGAACTCCAGGAGTTGGTGATAGACAGGGAGGCCTGGCGTGCTGCAATTCATGGGGTCGCAAGGAGTCGGCCACGACTGAGCGACTGAACTGAACTGAAACATTATTTTTAGACATAATGCTAGTATTCTACACTTAAACAGACTATAGTGTAGTGTAAACATAACTTCTAAATGCACTGGGAAACCAAAAAAAATCCCTGTGATTCGCTTTATTGCATTATTTAATTTATTGCAGTGGTCTGGAATCAAACCCGCAATATCTCCGAGGTATGCCTGTGTGTGTCTATGTGCGTGTGTATTTAAATTCTTTGCATAATAAATGGTGTGTGTGTGTGTGTGTGTGTGTGTGTATTTAAATTCTTTGCATAATAAATGGCTGAGCCATGCCTGCCTTTTAAAAGCATTAGAGAGCAGGCAGGTTCTGTATCACGAGACTGTCTCAAAAAGTAGTAAACGTGAGCTTCTTCAGGGATTCAAACACATTTAGGATTGTTAAGTATAACTAATAGAATTTGCAAGGTGAAAGCTGCTTAGTCGTATCCGACTCTTTGCAACCCCATGGACTATACAGTCCATGGAATTCTCCAGGCCAGAATACTGGAGTGGGTAGCCATTGCCTTCTCCAGGGGATCTTCCCAACCCAGGAATTGTACCCAAGTAGGTCTCCTGCATTGCAGGTGGATTCTTTACCTGCCGGGCTACCAGGGAAGCCCATGGAATTCGAGGATTATGCCAAAATCTAGGAATCTAAAGATGTGACAAAACAAAGAATCTAAAAGATAAAAGTAAAAACTCATGTGAAAAGTTGCCCTACTAGGGAGATCCTGGAAAAACTATGGCCCTGTGTTCTGCTATTATTGACTCAAAAATCTTGCCGTGAATTCCCAATTCCAAGGAATTACCACTCTGATCTGCCTGGAGGCAAGAGCAAGCACCCAAAACATCACAGATGCTTTGAGAAATGACAGGATTGGGCAGGAAACACTTCACAGTGGGCAGAAGGCGAAGAGTAGAGGCCACTGGCGCAGCAACCCTAACAAAGGTGCCAGCCTCCCTCTCCAACCCTGCTCATCTCATCAGGATCATAAGTGGTTTCAAATCCACAAAGACAATCGGTCACAAGCCTTGGCCTCCCTGTTCCTGACCCACACCCTCTGACACCCTTGGACTGCACTTCCATGGTCATTTCCGAGACCTAGGCTATCCAGTATGGTAGCTACAAGTCACATGTGGCTTTTGAGGTGTGCTGAGTCTGAACTAAGTACAAAATAAAGACAAAACACCTCAACAATTTTTATATTGACCATCAGTTCAGTTCAGTCACTCAGTCGTGTCTGACTCTTTGCGACCCCATGAACTGCAGCACTCCAGGCCTCCCTATCCATCACCAACTGCCAGAGTTGGTGTCTACCCAGAGTCTACCCAAACCCATGTCCATCGAGTCAGTGATGCCATCCAACTATCTCATCCTCTGTCGTCCCCTTCTCCTCCTGCCCTCAATTCACATAATACTCTAGATACATGGGGCTACATAGAATATATTATTAACTTCACTTCTTTATACTGTTTTAAAATATGGCTCCTAGATCATTACAAATTACACATCGGTCACACTATATTTCTACTGGACGGCACTGCTCCAGACCTCGACAGTAACTACAACTGTACCCCTTCACAACATCAAGCTCAAGCATCCCACTCTGACTATCCCTACTCCAACAATTCCATGGCCCTACTTCCTTGAATGCATGGGCTTCCCTCATGGCTCAGCAGTAAAAAAAATCCGCCTGCCAATTCAAGAGAGGTGTGTTCGATCCCTGGTCCAGGAAGATCCCCTGGGATAGGAAATGGCAACCCACTCCAGTATGCTTGCCTGGGTCATCCCATGGACAGAAAGGCATGGTGGGCTTCAGTCCATGGGGTTGCAAAGAGTTAGACATGATTGAGCAACTAAACAACAATTCCTTGAATGCAGTGACCCAGGGCCTCCTGCTGCCCCTCCTCTCACTCATGCTTCACTTTTGCTCCCTGCTTGGTCCAGAGGCCACTACCCACCATCACAGGGGTGCTCGGCTCCCTTGCCCCTCCCCTGCCAGCACTCCCCAGGCAGACTTCCAAACCTAGGTCAAATCCAGCTCTCAGCATCCTCCCAGCCCACACTGGAGGAGCAGAAAACACAGCTTCCGAAGCACCTGCTCTGCTTCCTCTCCTCCCGTTTGTGCTTGAACCAGCTGGAGTCAGTGACACCCTTGCCATTTCATTCATCTGGCTCTTATCAAAGTCACCAGTGACCCACGCTGCCAGGCCCAGGGTCAGCTCTCAGCCTGCATCTCACCTGACTTTAGAAGGTTTGACACAGACGACCTTCTTCTCTGCTTTGACACATGCTCCTCCAAGACACTACTTTGCTGGTTTCCTTCCGTGGAGTTTCTTCTCCCCTTCCTTCTCCTTCACTCCCTTCTCCTGTTCCTCTCATCACTGAGTACCTCTGTGCTCCATCCATTCACACCCCCTACCGGATTCCATTTATTCCAGAGTTTTACAACCCTTCGATCCACTGACAACAGTGAGGAGCCTGGCTCAAGTCGAGACCCCTCCTCTAAGCTGCCTGCCTTCTGCACCTATCCACATGGCATCACGACGTTAACACAACACAGGGCTGTCTCCTGGCCCATCTCCCTCACCTGCTGCTCCCAGTCTTCCCCATCTCAGTGGATGGGAACTGCATTTCCAGTTGCTCGGTGCAAAAACATTGGCATCATCCCCAACTCCTCACATTTGCAGACAACCACTCAGCTCTTCCCCTGAAATGCATCCAGCATCTGACCGCTTCTCGCTGCCCTGGTCCAGACGAGCCACCACAGGCCTCTGCAACAGTCTCTTCACGAGTCTCCCTGCCTCTATCCCTGGCACCCCCTAAACCAGGGATCAACAAACTTTTTCTTAAAGAGCTGGAGAGTAAATATCTCAGGCTCTATGAGCCAGATGGTCTCTGTTGCAACTACTCAACTTGGCTGTCGCGGCTTGAAAGCAGCCTCACACACTACGCAGACAACTGAGCGTGGCTCTGTGCCAATAAAACCGGAGCGTGAATGGACACTGAAACCTGAATTTCTTACAAGTTTCATGTGCCACAGAGTATCCTCAGTCATCTTACTTCTTTCCCAACCCTCTAGCAATGTAAAGAACATCCCCGGTTTGCTGGCTGCCCAGAAACAGGCAGCAGCTGGACTTGGCCCTGGGACCAAGGTAGCCAACCTTTGTCCGAAACTACTCTCTGCCCTGCATGGAAAGTGATCCCTTTATATATATTGTTTTGGCCAAGCCATGCAGCATTTGGAATCTTAGTTCCCTGACGAGCAGACCGAACCTGTGCGCCCTACAGTGGAAGCTCAGAGTCTCAGGCAGTGGATTACCAGGGAAGCTCCCAAAGTGATTGTTTTAATCACATCATTTTCCTGCTCAAAAATTCTTGGCTGGCTCCCCTTCTGATTCAGTAAAACCAAAGAACTGCCTATGCCCTACAAGGCCCAGCCGCCTCACCTGCTCGCCTCCACTGTCCTCGCCCGTGCGCCAGAGGCCTTTGTGCTTCTCTTTAGCTATTGCTGAGCCTGCAGCTACCCCGGGACCTTTGCTTTTGCTGTTCCCACTGCATGGAGTACCCTCCGCCTGGATATCGACATGAATCACAGTGCCACTTCCTTCAAATAGCCGTAGGAGAGACAGCTGCTCCCTCCACACCAGCCAAGGCAGCGCCTGTGTGCACACACACCCACGTCAACATCCAGAACATTCACTGTTGTTTGTCACACTTATTATCATACAGTATTTATTTCTTTATTCAGGTAGAAATAAACAGATTAGGCCATTTTTTAACAGGCAAACAAGACAGCCCAGTGTCCATGAAACCTGGAGGCAGAATGCCTGGGCTGGAATGCCAGCAGCACTGGTGCTGTGACGCTGGGTGAGTTATTGTTAACCTCTCCGTGCCTCAGTTTCCCTCTCTGTGAATCAGGGACAGTAACAGCCCCTGTCTCCTCAGTGTTCTGAGCACTGATGAGGTCCTCAAAGTGGGGTGTGCGGTCACTCAGTCGCCTTTTTGTTTCTAACTCCTGGCTCTTTGAAAGCAGGCCTCACTTTGTTTACTGCTTTACTCCTGTACCTAGGACAGTGCCTGCTACTAGGCACTGGGTAAATATTTATGGGACAAATGGATAAATGTTTTGAATTTAAGTCTCTCTCGAGGAGTGGAGAAAACTGCCCTAGCCCCCAGCGTCTTACAGCTATCGGGGACAGCAAAACTCTCTTAAAACCCCACTGCAGCAAGAGGAAAAAAAACCTTGACTATTCCAGGTGGGCTTCTGGTGTTTTTCTCCAGGGTGAACCCCGGACGTGAGCCCTCAAAGCCAGGCTCTGAGTGGCAGCAGTGTCACTCATAGAAGGTCTCCTATAGTCACAAACCGTGCTATATACTCAGGGCTCATGTGTTCGACTCTCTAACCAAGTTACAGAAGATAGGACCCCACGGTCGGATTCCAATTCCGCAAGTAAAACACCAACTTAATACCCAGTAGCACAGCTCTGTACAGGTCTAACAACACTTCCTGGGCACAAGCACAAAAGACTATTTAGTCAAAGCAGCTGACACTTAATTGACTTCTAAAAAAAAGAACATCTCATCAAATGAAAGTCTTTCCTAAGCAAAACGGTGGTTAAAAAAACCTTTCATCCACCCATCTCACACCCCCAACACTCACAACCACCACAGTACCATGGATACGGCAGCTCTCCTAAGATGACTGAGTTCTGACTGATAAACAGTACTAACATGAGCTAAAGTACTACGAGTTCTAACATCCTGGGGCCGGGCCTTCAATGCGAAGATATTAACACCTATACATGCCCTGGTATAACATGGCTCTTCTTCCAATGAGAATCCTACTTCCTTTAAAGACACAGGACAACATGGTCACCCGCCAGAGTAGACAACTACTCTCCTGACCCTTTAAAATGCTTCCCCATGAAATAAGAAATGAACACCTTTAGTGTTGGTTCTACCAAGTGAGAACGAGTGAGTGAGATGTCGGTGGCAAAAAACACATTTATGTCCATTAGCAGAGAATTCAGGTGTAGAAGTGCCTGCCTGCAACGAATGTCAGAAAACCATGTGCCTGGATACGTAAGTGATTATAAAGACGGGTAAGAAACTAGGAGGGCCAGTGGGGGAAGAACCCCAGAGGTCAGAGTGAACTGCCTGCCCACCTCCTGGGTGGCTCTGGCCTCCTGATGACAGGGACACAGCCTGGGAGCGGGTTTTTCTCAGAAGTGACAAGACTTGAAATTCATCTTTTCCTGTTAACCCAGGAATGGTTTCCCTTTTTTCATTCTGCAGCTGGCTGGCCACTGAGGTCACCATGACCCGGAACAGAGGACACACAGGAGGCAGGCGGCATCCATCCCAGCTCTGCCCTGCCCTGCTACATGGGGAGCCAAACCTGAACAGTCAGGACGGCAGCTCTCTAATTTAATACTGTATTTAGCTGATGATCCCAAATAACACTTTGTCAGCTTTTGTGATCTAGCACAAAACCGCAGGCCTTGTGATGTACCAGCTGGGCTCTGGTAATGCCCTTGACTGGAGGTTTAAAGGCTTTCGCTGGGACATAACTTTGATGTACTGAATTTCCATTTCAAACTGCGATGATTATCCCTGGGTTTGGTGTAGCAGAGACTGCTACCAAGATTCGACTGTGGCTAGTTAATAAGACGACCTCTGCCTTCTGGTCTACTTCTGGGAGCGCTGTCGCTACTATGCTCTGCTTGTTTGCAAGATCGAAAAGCCGTGGTTGTTTGGTTTACAGGATGCGGGCATCAGAACCATCTGCCTGGTCTGGTGTTTCTTTAATTAAAACTTTAATTACAGATATATCTCTGCACAGATATGTGCTGTCTATCAGCTCCTGTTCTTAATTACCTGTGCTAATGAGAGCTGAAAGGAGAGTGAACATTGGCTGGGTGTCTCTTACATGCCAGCACTCGTGTAAGACAGTGGAACACATGCCAGGGCAGGTAAGAGAAACCCAGAGTCAAACGCCGCCACCAACTTGGCCCCCTCGCTGTCAGTCCTTCTCCCACCACTACAGGAGGAGGAGAAAAGTCCTCTGGCTTCTCCCGGCGAGGGAAACAAGGGGCTGAGAGGGGGGAAAACACTCCAAAAGATCCGTAAGGAGAGAGGGGAGGACTGGGCATCGCAGGCTGACCATCCACGTGCTGTGCGGGCACCCACATCTGTCCCGTGGTCTAAAGCCTGTGATTCTGAGGTGTGTCACCTGGTGCCATGGTAACCAGGGGCCCGGTTTCCCGGGAGAGGACAACCGCCAGTGAAAACAGACAGGAGCTGCATCCCACATGCTCTGACCGCGCAGCGACCCCACCGCAGCTTCAACCAGCAGTCACCCCTGATGATGAGGGCAGATTTTCACTGAAGATTGGCAAAAGTATCTTCCACAGTTGGACCATGTTTCTTATCCTCCTCACTGCCTCCTGAGGGGTTAAATGCCATAAGAACGGCCCCTAAGGGGTCTGCTCAGCCCCTCCTCCACCACCCTACCCACCAGGGTCGGGCACTTCCTGTCGCCTCCCAAGGCACACAGGCCACCATGCAAGGCCACGGGACACCCACACACCCCGGGCAGCACAACTGAGCGGGCTGAAGGCCTCTGGAAAGGGCCTGTCCTCTCAGGAGCAGCTCCTCCGCACCAGACAGGGGGCCTGACACCTGAGCGCAGACCTTCCAGCAGCAAACACGATGAAAGCTGGATGCAGGTGCCGCGAGAGGGGTCAAGTCCACCACTGCCCCGCACTCGGTGCCAGTTAGTGATGGTGTTTCTCAAACACCCATGCCAAATTATCTACCCGAGATATACCACCCAACTCAAGGCTGACAATCACAAACAAAATCTGACAACTTTTGGAGTGATTCAGGGAGCACCTTCACCTCTGAAAGACAAGTCCCAGGACACATGGAATCAACTACGAGAAACACCAGGCCCCTTGCAGGATTTCAAGTGTTTAAAGCCTGACGACAGATACATTCAGAAGTATTTGGTACATGATGGAGAAAAAGTAAAATGGGGAGGATAAGAAAGAGAAGGGTTGGGGAGGAGAGGGAAGGAGGGACTTAAGAATAAATGCACACGAGACAGGGAGAGAAAAGAGAGTCAAAAGGCGAAGGACAGACCACCCACTGCTTCATTCTGCCCCACAAGCAACCTCCAACCTGGTTTCTGTGATGGCAAGATGCCTGCTCTCAGAAGACGACCTCCTACTGAGGTCAGATGGACTCTCTCCTCCCACGGGAAGGCAGCTGGTGGGTAAACCACCAAACTACCCATAAAGGCCACTGTGGTTTATACTGCAAATCAACAACAGCGCCAGCCCGTGGACAAGATGCACGAGTCCACACGTGCACACATCAGTTCCACGTATGCCTTGCTGTAAATACCATAAACATCCCGTGCCTCTCCACGCTGCTGATCAATGGTTTCTCTGAACTGGCAGCCCCAAGTCTGGGATAGGGTCAGGGCTCCATGATTTAAAGCTGCGTGGTCAAGAGCAAGAGCAAGGAAGTCAGTGCCCGGAGCCCCTCCAGGCGCCATGTGAAGGCAGGGCCTTCCTGCCCGGGGCACTGAAGGCCTGACCAAGGCAGGGGTGCTGGTAGCTGAGGGACAGGAATGTGTGCAGAGGAGGGCAGAATTTCCTGTCAGGGGAGCCGCCAGGTTTGCCAGCAAACACAAGGCAGCAGGTCCCAGAAGGGCAGTACCTGGACTGAAGTCCTGGACTCAAGACCCAGTTTTGTGACCCACTAGGGGTGACCCCAAAGGAGCTCATTTAACCTGCCTGTGCATGGGTGTTCTCAGGGACCTGGCGGAGTTAACAAACACCATGGAGCTCATAGATAAATGTAGGTAATTATGTGGAAACACGGGCAAACAGGACACACAGCAGTGACTTCCTTCTTCCTCATTCTACTGAGGATGGAGCACTGAAGCCTCTCACAGCAAAGCAAAAACCTCTCAATGCTTTCTGACTCTTCAGCTCACTAGACAGCTGACGGAAGCTAAGAGAGAATGAGCAAGTGCTGACTAAGCAAAAGATGGGGGTCTCACCCAGGGGTCTTTCGTGAGTCTCCCAATTTAGCCTAAATTAGCCAAAACCAAAGAACTTATCATTTAAGGGCCAACAGGCTCTTAATTATCTAACCTTGTCTTGTTAAATGGTTAAGAACCCAGGTTTATTTAACTTGAAGCATCTGAACTAGCACTGGTTATTCCCATAAACCAGTGGTCCCCAACCTTTTTGGCACCAGGCACAGTTTTGCGGAAGGCAATTTTTCCATGGGGATCTACCCAACCCAGGGATCGAACCCGTGTCTCCTGCATTACAAGCGGATTCTTTACTGCTTGGCCACCAGGGAAGCCCCATCAACCCTATTTTAAAGAGGAGGAAACCGAGGCACAGAAAGGTTAGATAGTGGTCTCTGCCAGGCCACCTGCGAAGGGCCAAGGTGGGAGGCAGGATTCCAAGCAAGGCGGCCGAGCTCCCGACCCATCACCAGAGCTCTCACTACCACGTCTTCCCAGCACAAAGACTGCGGCTGCCAAGAGTACAGCCCTCGCATGAGGTTCCATTTCAAAGCCATCTTTCTTCTGGGCTCCCAGGGTGTCCGTCATGCATTTTCATTTATCCTGCCAACAACCCTAAAAAGCTAGTAGGAGACACACCGTCCCCACGTTTCACACAGGATAAAACTGAAGTCGAATCAATGAAATGTTCTACAAACCCCTGTACATTAAGTGGAACAAATGATTTCACTGATTTCAACCACAACATGAAAGCCTTTTGAAGTCTTTCTATTTGAGTTTTTGAGTCTTGTGTGTTGCTACCTCACAAGAGACCCCTGGCATATTCAGAGACCCTGCCGGTCCAAAGCAGGTCTTCTGACTCTCAGCCTAGGGTTTTCTCACCAACTCATGCTCACAAAAACGACATCCAAGTGACTTACAACTCACTAGAATTCCTAAATACTAACCAAGTAAGCGCTGCTCATTGACAATAGGTAACAAATGTGACCGTATGTATATTAGCTCTCTCTGACTAAATCGCAAAATAAAAATTATCACAATAAAGACATTTCTCTTCTCTATTAACTGTCTCCTCAGCTCCTACTGGACTTAAAGTGTCTGACTGTCTTCAGAGGACCTGGGAACCTTCGGAGAGATGTCAAGAGGCCCTGATTCTGTCATCAGGGAGCTGGGACTCTCTGGGGACCAGCAGCCAGCTCCCCCTCGGGAGTCAGGCAGGCAAAGGACTGCTTTAGCAAGGAGAGTGGATCAGACCACTGCTCACAGCCCCTCCAGCCCTGCCATGTCTGTTCAGCAAACTCTGAGCCACACGTTATCCTTCTTCTCATGCTAGAGAGGAACACATAAAAGGATGCAACCTGGAAAACATTCCCACACAACTCTGAGAGCATTATCATTTTTTTAAAAAATCACCTTAAAATGCAAAGTTGGGTAAGTAAGCTGCTCCCACTCCTTGAACACTCATGCCCTTTCTGGCTCTGTAATCATGGGATGTTTTACCTACTCATACTTCACAGCTCTGACATTCTGCAATTCTGTGAAAAGACACCCAACAAGCCAAGGGCAGTTTCCTAGGTACGTTAAGTATAACAGACAAAGACGAGCAAGGAGGCCTGAAGAAGTGTTCGTGAGCGTTCCGATCTCCAATGAGCAGCTCACTACAACTAATTTTAATTTGTGGTTCTAATGAATGACATAAACTTTTATAGGTATCAACAAAGCTCAGAGAGGACTTAAATCCATTTCAGTGCTCATTTAGCAGCTTCAGCTGTGTGCAATTAAAGCATCAGCATTAAATGTTGGAGAATAAAATAATGAGACACTTAGAAAATAATCTGTGCTTCAGCAGGCCATGCTACGAGATGTCACATGATTTCTTTTCTTTTTTTTAAAGAATATGATTTCTCAGGAATATCATGCCAGTTCAAATAATTAAGTTTGACTTTTATTTTTAAATCTCAAGGTTTTTATTTTGCTTTTGAATAAGAGTTTTCTGAAAAGTGGAATACAGTTGCAAATGCATTGTCTGAAAAGCAGTCATGAAATAGCATGCGGCATAAAGCAGTCAGTCTGGTGTACGGACCAGCAGAGCCAACTAACCAAGTTTCAGCAAAGGACACGTCAGATCACATTAGAAATGTCATTCATTCTTAACTTACATCTCAAATAAAGGATAAAATACTGAAGAAAGGGGAAAGGTGAATTTTGGGAATGAGACAACTTTCTTATCTTCCAGCCCATATGTGGAATTCAAGGGCTAAACTTTTTCTTCCACCAACACTTGAGAATATAAAATGTAATGTGAGGTGGTAGAACGTGGCAGCAGAGACCAGTTAAGTTCAAGTTGCCACCATTTCTGAAAGAAGGAGTGAATCTGCAAAGGAAGGGGTGTGTGGTGACCGTGGTGATGGTGGGGAGGTGTGTGTGGTGAC
>SJYV01009798.1:1965432-2005341 GCA_006410875.1 Neotragus pygmaeus
AAATGAATTTTAATACAGAAAATGAAGACAGCATTTTGCAAGTTTATCACTCAAAGGGGTATCGCTATTTGAGGAAATCAGCGTGTTACACTCTGAGAGATGAAATGTTACAGCTTGTACACCAAAATCAAAAAATGAAATTAAATTAAAAAATGAAATGGTTACCAAGGTAATGCAGGTCAGGGGATCAAAGGTGAAGGGTCACACATTATTAAAAAGAAATCCAAAAGGACGGCTGCATCATGATCTCTGCAAAACAAAGGAGCTCCAGTAAGTAAAACTCGCACCTCCCAGAATCAAACTCAAGTTCTTGAAAAGAAGACGCCCCCTGTAACAACACAGTCACTGCTGAGTCCATGTCGAGCCATTTTTAATTAGGTACAAAACAAAATTTTAATTACCTTTTTTAAATAAAAATTTAACCATTCAATCATATTAAACCACAAATATCCCCCATTACAAGTGACTGAAGTATTGACATTTCCACTGGACCCCACGCCCCGTTTTCAGGAAATGACACTGTTTGTTAAGTTGCTAACATATCAGAAATCTAATTTGGTCACAGCGTGGAGAGGTTTTTTTTTTCCCTCTCCTCAAGGAATGAATTCCAAAATTGAGTTTTTGCAAATTTGTTTCATTTGAAGTAGCTGCATAAAATTTCCATTATTGGAACATTTAGTATAACAATGTTCTAGAAGACAGCAATAAAGTGATACATGATAAAATAAACTGTGTAACTATATCTATTAAGATCTGTTCTCACATTCAACTCTCACTGCACAGGAGGAAAAGACATTTTTAGCAAAATAACTTGCTCTCTCTACTGGAATTACACAGAATTAATAGAAGCTTGACATAAGGAATATCTTAACAATGGAAAAAAGTGTATGACAGTTGAGGCCTCAATTTTCTGTTGTTATTTACTCATTTCCCTCATTAACAAACAAAAAAGGACATTAACAAACCTTAAAAGGACAGAAAGAGCCATGGTTTTGTCTTGCATCATGTAGCCACCGCAGAAATCATGACAAACACACTTACCTTTGCAGCAATAGCAAGTATAACAATTAGGAGTTACAGTAAATAATTTCCATATTCCTTTCACTAGTAAATAAAATGACTACTACTTTATTTACTAATGATCTTCAGTCTTCTCTTTAAAACTAAACTTGAGCGGGCTACATTTCCTGATTTAAGGATCCAATCAAACTTCTCTGCTTCTTGCTGTACAGTGAATTGTAACAGGCAATAGAAATAATGCCTCTCTATCTACGAGGGGAAAAGGGAATATCACGCAAGAACTTTAAGTACCTCTTCCAGCCTCCAAGGTTAGCTTCAATCTTACAATATCTAACATTTGAGTTTACCTTGATAAAATCAAATTTCCCAAATACTTTCCTATTAAAATAAAGACAACTGCCCCACAGGATTTTATTAAGAGGAATAGGATATTCTTTCTGGTGGCTTAGAGCTATCAATAAATAAACTCTATAAGGATTTTTGTTCCTCCTGATTAGGTTTTGTTAAGAAATAACTGGCAGAGCTTCATGCACTAAATACAAGTGTGTTAGTGCCTCAAGGCCACATTTCTAAAAACATGACTTTTATTTTAAAGTTTCAGAGCTACTGAAAGTAAACTAGCCTTTCATTTATCTGGGATGCTCCTCTCCAGTAAAGTCTGTCATATATGAATTTGTTGCTGGGAGGCATGCAAGCAATTTTGAACACTACAGAAGGAATCAATACCCCATCAAAACAATGCAGATGTTGTTTTAGTAGCACTGTTATTCAGACCACATTAAGCATGTTTACAAGAAAAGGCAAGAAGTCAGCAAGTTTACCATTAGCCAAGTTTTGTTTTATTAAAATATTTCCCATTAAAAATGAGAAAAGGTACATTCAGATCCAATACATGTACCCCTTCATTACCAAAACACAAGCATTTATTTAAAAACTTCTTGACAACAAGAGGAGACAGCACTTATAGATGCTTTTCAAAAGTCTTCTAAATCATTTCTAAAATTCACGGACTCAGAAAAACGTGTTAGCCCCAACTTTCTACCAGCTTAACCCCCACTGCAAGCTGNTTAAAAACTTCTTGACAACAAGAGGAGACAGCACTTATAGATGCTTTTCAAAAGTCTTCTAAATCATTTCTAAAATTCACGGACTCAGAAAAACGTGTTAGCCCCAACTTTCTACCAGCTTAACCCCCACTGCAAGCTGCAGACAACAGTCTAGGCCAACGTGATTTGATTCGCCAAGTGGTAAGGAATTGCTCTCTGAGGTCCTATAAGCACTACAACCAATCAAGTTTCCACAAATAAATCCACAAAACTGAATATAATCTAAGTAATAAACACCAACAAGAACCCTCCCCACCCAAGCACTTAAAGTTCTGACAATTTGAATAAATTTGTGCCAGTAATGACACTTTAGGTGACTTAAAGAAAATCTATGAAGGATTTTAGCCGATGTTTTTCACATGTGTTTGCTATTTGGGAAAGAAAGGGCTACCAGAAAGGAGTTTACCACGCCTCTAACATTCAAGGACCCTAGAACCTAATTAGGGCTTCCCTGGTGACTCAGGCAGTAAAGAATCTGCCTGCAATTCAGGAGACCCGGATTCGATCCCTAGGTCAGGAAGATCCCTAGAATGTAATTTCATAAGTAAAAAGAGGGCAAGACTACTGGGAGAAATAACAATAATCTCAGATATGCAGATAACACTACCACCCTAATGGCAGAAAGCAAAGAGGAACTAAAGAGCCTCTTGATGAAGGTGAAAAGGAAAGTAAAACAGCTGGCTTAAAACTCAGTATTTAAAAAACAAAGACCATGGCATCCAGTCCCATCACTTCACGGTAAACAGATGGGGAAACAATGGAAACAATGAGAGACTTTATTTTCTTGGGCTCCAAAACCACTGTGGATGGTGACTGCAGCCATGAAATTCAAAGACCCTTGCTCCTTGGAAGAAAAGCTATGACCAACCTAGACAGTATATTAAAAAGCAGAAACATTACTTTGCCGACAAAGGTCCATATAGTCAAAGCCATGATTTTTCCAGTAGTCATGTATGGTTGTGAGAGTTGGACCATAAAGAAGGCTGAGCACCAAATAATTGATATTTCCAAACTGTGGTGCTGGAGAAGACTCTTGAGAATCCCTTGGACTGCAAGGAGATCAAACCAATCAATCCTCAAGGAAATCAACCTTAAGTAGTCATTGGAAGGACTGATACTGAAGCTGAAGCTCCAATAATCTGGTCACCTGATGCAAAGACTCACTGGAAAAGACCCTGATGCTGGGAAAGACTGAGGACAAGAGGAGAAGGGGACGACAGAGGATGAGAAGGTTGGATGGCATCACTGATTCACAGGACACGAGTTTGAGCAAATTCCTGAAGCCTGGCATGCTGCAGTCCATGGGGTGACAAAAAGTCAGACACGACCGAGGGACTGAACAGAGACCACTGGGGCCAGAACATCTGGGGAGCACGGATTCAGCTGTGACAACCAGGAGCTGCCCCGGAGGCTGGTATCTGGGACACACTTCCTTTTTCCCAGAGACACGATCTGACACCTGAGAGAGTCCCTCAAGGACTACAAATGGACTAGATTCATAGATACCAGTAAAAGTGAAAACTGAGGGGGTGGGGGAAGGGTGGTCTTTGACCCCAGATAAATTCATCAGTGGTAGAACTAGCACTTTCGCAGCAAGGGGTAGAGAAAGACGAGCAGTAAATAAAATAAACAGGCAATGTTCAAAAGTCCTATATTACCCAAATTTTAGGAGCACAACTAGCACACACCCTACCCTCAATCTGAAATTGAAAAGAAAACTGTAGGACCACACGGGTGACTTACATTACTACGGTAAGAAACATACAAGGTTTCACTCTCCCAAGACCAACAAGTCATTGGAGTTCTAGCAAAGAAGACTTTTCCAAAGAAAGGCTCACCCATATTAAGTTCTCACTGTCTGGACAACTTTTTAAAGAACACGTTCTCCAACATGCTCAATCTGTACTCTGAGTTTTGGGGGGTTGTTTTTTGTTGTTGCTGTTTCAGTGTTTTGGGAGTTTTGTCTGTTTATTTGCCAAGGACCAGCCAGCATTTATAAACACAGAGAATTGGCTCATTCCTCAACTAAAGAGACACAGAACAAAGAACGTCGTTTCTAATAAGGTTAAATCATGACAGAAACGCTGCCATTTTCACCTCAGGCGTATACTTTCAAAACACACACAAGAACCAGAAAGAAATAAAACACAAAAAGCCAAGAAAATTCAAAGAGTCAGAGAAGCTAGGAGACAGTTGAAGAAACCCATTAAAACAGAGTTCTATATACTTTATTAATTCTTTACAAAATGGCTATTAACACAACAATATAATGTTTTCTGCAACAGAAACTAATCTCAGCAAGTGTACTCTGAGAGCAAAATGAGAATGTCTGGCCAAAAGTTTATTACAGTGATGGGGCATTAAAAAAAAAAAAACCAACTTGAATCTATAAATATAAATAAATATGTCACCAAAATGTCACTCAATAAAACAGACAATTCACTAGAATAAAATGCACTTGAGCTAAGTATATCCTTCAGTTAAGTGGGGATTATATTTCTATTACCCTTTCATCTGAGAATTTGTTAGTTTTTTTCAGCATATTAGAAGTACTGGTTGTTTGAAAAACCAAGACAAGAAAAGCACTTGGTCTCCACGAATGTGGTTCTTCCAAGTGCACCCGGGGGAGGGGGGGGGGCACCGCCAGCAGGAGGTGTTCCCTCCCCCACCCCCTTCCCACTACAGCCACCCTCTCTGCCATTTTTTTCAACCTTTCTGAAAATATATTTTCTCTGCCAAGCTTCTCAGTCTGTTCTAAAATATACGCCTGTTTCTTAAAACTTTCTATAAGTGATACAGCAACCTACACCTGCAATCATTGTATTATTTCCGCTACAATCCTCAAAAAGAAAACAAAAGCGAAAACTATAAATACCTGTCTACCTGGAACTTTATCCTCAACAATATAATTTTCTCCCTAACAGCTTCAAAGATTTCATGAAAGGAGAAAGCGAGGAGGAGGAAGGGGCCCACGTGCTGTGAGCACGAGCAACTTTTAAGAGTGAGCGGACCGCTCCTTCTGGTGGAGGGGGGTCCATGGGGTGTGCGCGAGCACACGTCTGAAAAGTAGGTGCAGCTCCGTAGATGCCAATTACATCTCAAAAAGCTATCTCAAAAAGCTATCTAAGAGCTGGGGCAGAGACTGAAATACTCTACATTCACCAGGCACTGGGGGAGTGCCCAAACGCTGTTGAGAAGGCCTCAGGAGTCGGGGAAATTGGCCTGAGTCTGAGCACTGCCGCACACTCACCTAACAAAGCAAGACCTGAAAGGATCAAACTGTTTAAAAGCAACTTAGCTGCATCCCAGAGCAAAGTTCAAGAATTCAAGGGTCCTGCTTCCTTCAATTTAGTCTGTCAATGTCCACTTTCTAATCAGGATGTTTAGTCCATATGCAGCTAGTGTAATATAACTTATTCCATATACAGTTAATATAATAAATATGGCTGGGTTTTAGTTAACCATCCTGTGATTTGTTTTCTACTTATTTCCTGTGTTCTTTGTTCCTCTGTTCTTCCTTTCTGCCTTCTTCTGAATTAATCAAGTATTTTTTGTTTAAAAAAAAAACTTTTTAAGAATGGGGGGTGGGCAAATGGCAGGGCTGTGCCCTCTTCCTACCCACTTTAACCCACAAAGCCCAGCTGCAGCCATCATGCAGGAAGAGCCAAGAGTCATGGGAGCCAGCAGGAGCCACTGAACTAAGCAATTCTGGAACCACCAGGTTCTGCTCGTCTTGGGTGAAATAATGAAAGTAACCTTGTTTAAAATAAATACTATATATTTAAAACATGTCCTACTGATTACCAGCTTTCATATTAGCCACAAACCTGAAATTACCATAGTTTCTAAATGGAAAATCAGGGCACAATATGAGTTTCTCTAAAAGACTTGAAAAACCAGCTTTAGATATATTCCTAGCTTTACAAATGATATGCAAATTTGCCAAATACTCTTAAATTTCCCCCTCAGATTTCGCATTTATATGATGTTAACTCTACCACAGTCAAGACCCATTCCTCTCAGGAACTATCCCCACTAGAGAAAAAGAACAATATGATATACGCCAAATTCCCCCAAATAAAAATTTATAAAAAATAAAACAAAAGGGAAACATTCACCTCCTGTTGACTTTACGTCTGTATGGCCTGTGTCAGGTTACTAACCTGCACACCGGTGCTTATTTTAATTGCTCTACTGACTTCCTACGTGACAGTCAGGACCAAGACTACACGACAGTCAGGAGTTATGACTCCAGCACTTCCCACTTCCTCTTGTCACGGATTCTCAAGCTTGAGACAAAAAAGCCCCTATTTAAACCAAGTCATTTGTAAAGAATAGTTCCCAAGTCTCTCCCTTAAGAAATTACAGTTTAGTACATCAAAAGAGGAGCTAAACAATCTGCATTTTTAGTAAAACCACCAGGTGAAGCTGACTAGAACAGCCCACAGTCCTCACTTTAAGAAAAATTGCCTAGGTGGGTTCAACCCTATCCTCCAATCTCCACATAAACCCGCCTCCTTCAGGCACTAGGCACCAGATGTCAGATCTGCCAAAGGGTAAAGAAAAAAATTCGAGCTAATAACAGCTTAAGGTGGCCCTTAAGTTTTTAAATGCCAACAGATGCTTTGAGTTCAGTTCAGTTCAGTTGCTCAGTTGTGTCAGACTCTTTGCAACTCCATGAATTGCAGCACGCCAGGCCTCCCTGTTCATCACCATTTCTCGGAGTTCACTCAGACTCATGTGCATCGAGTCCGTGATGCCATCCAGCCATCTCATCCTCGGTCGTCCTCTTCTCCTCCTGCCCCCAATCCCTCCCAGCATCAAAGACTTTTCCAATGAGTCAACTCTTCGCATGAGGTGGCCAAAGTACTGGAGTTTCAGCTTTANGGGATGGGGGGTGGGTGGGGGGACAGGCTCCAAGATGGCTACAAATGGGGCTAGTCACCAAAAAAACCAAGCCATGAGTGGCAGCTTAGAATTTTCTGCCACCACTCTCAATTCTTGAGAGAGACGCTGGAAATGGAATTAATAATTGATCAAGAGGAAACTTCCCCAAAATCCCAACAGTACCGGATTCAGAAAGCCCCTAGACTGAGGCTGTGAACCCCTCCACACTGGGAAAGCGACACACCCCCAACTCCACAGGAGAGATGCTCACCACTCTCTACGTGCCTAGTGACTGGACAGTGCCTGAAAAAGGCGTTCACAGACCACAGACTCCGCCAAGGCAAGCTCAATGTCTATCTGGTCCTCTCTTATGTATCTGATAACAAACAGGTATCTGCTACAGAGAGAATGTTTAACAACATTTATTAAGTAAATGTTGAATGAATGTGAGGGATGGGGTGGGCTCCATAATTCTATTCCTAGGCTCACTTGGTAAAAAATCTACCTGCAATGCAGGAGATGCAGGTTCTATCCCTGGGTCAGGAAGATCCCCTGGAGGAGGAAATAGTAACCCATTTCAGTATTCTTACCTGAAGAATCCCATGGACAGAGCAGCCTGGAAGACTACAATCAGTGGAGTCACAAGAGTCAGACATGACTTAGTGACTAAACCACCACCAGCTTCCATCAAGTTCCACCAGCGTGACAGAACAGAGACGTCTCCGCCCTGCAGGAAGCCACAGCCTGCCCTGGAGACCAGGCATGGGTCTCAGCCCTGGGCACCATGGGGACTCTTCCTCGAGGGCTCTGCCTCATCCTAGAGGATGCAGCTCCCCTCTATGTGTGCCGTTCTTACATTCTTTACAGTTCTCTTGACTTTTTATGAGCCCAATCCCGCATTACTTCCATTCCCTCATACAGTGAAAAATTGTAATTTTTTAAAAAAAATTTTTATATAGGAAAAATGGAAAAACCAGAATGGGAAAAAATTCTGCAAATGATATGACTGATAAGGGATTAATATCCAAAATATATAAGCAGCTCATACAGCTCAACATCAAAAAAAAATCTGATTTAAAATATTCATAGTAAATTTTTTCTTTCTCTTTTTCTTTTCCTCCTGATTTGACCCAGACTGATACAGATTTATCAGGCTTCCCTGATAGCTCAGTTGGTAAAGAATCCACCTGCAATGCAGGACACCCCGGTTCGCAATTCCTGGGTCAGGAAGATCCATTGGAGAAGAGATAGGCTACCCACTTCAGTGTTCTTAGACTTCCCTTGTGGCTCAGCTGCTAAAGAATCCACCTGCAATGCAGGAGACCTGGGTTTGATCCCTGGGTTGGGAAGATCCCCTGAAGAAGGGAAAGGCTACCCACTTCAGTATTCTGGCCTGGAGAATTCCATGGATACAGATTTGCAATTAATTTGTGTGTGTGCAGTGAAAGAGTCACATTTCTTTTCTGTCCCCACATGAGTATTTAACTGAATACAGTTACTGAGAAGACTGTCCTTTCTCTGTCATTCTGCAGAGCCTCCTACGTGGTAAATCAAGTGTCCAAATACGAATGCAACTGTGTCTGGACTATTTTGCTTGGTTAGTCAATTTGTCTAGCCTTTCACTAAAGTTATATTAAAGTTAAAGTCCTGCTATCCCATAGAGTAAGTCTGCTCAGATTGCCATTCTTCAAAACTCTTCTGGGCATCCTTTGCTGTCTACATTTCCAAGCATATGTTAATATCAGTTTGTCAAGCTCATCAAGGAAACAACTGCAGGCATTTTTACTGATACTACATGCAGGCATGTTTGAATTTCAGAAGAATCAACATCTTACAACATTGATTCTCCTAATTCATTAAGATGGTATACCCATCTATTTATTTAGACCTTTAACTTCTCTCAGTGTTTATCTTTCCCTGTACAGATGCCTTATATTTTGTTAGACTTAGACTTACTCTGTAAAATTGGACTGTGCATGCCACCACAAATGATATTTCTACTTCACTTTTTGTTGTTGATATACAAAACTGCAACTGTGTCCAGAGTTACTCTGAATCTTGCAGCCTTGCTTATTTAATTACAATAAGTTACAAGGTTTTTTCCCTACATGCACATGCCATCTACAAAACCACAGTTGTATTCTTTCCTTGCTGATTCTTGTACCTTAAACTTTTCTTGTTGTATTGAACCAGGTAGTCTCTAAAGAAAGTCATTTACAGTAATGGTAAAGATAACGTCTTTCTATTCCCAGTCTCAGAAGGAAAACTTTCAACACTTTACCATTAAACATGATTTCTGCTAAAGGATTCTTTTAAGTAACTTCTAGCAAATTAAAGAAGCTACTTTTTCCTCATAATGTGTTATGGGATTTCACTTTGAACGGATGCTGAATTTTACCAACGGCAAGTTTTACATCAATTGACAGTATCACAGTATTTTTCTGTTTTACCCTATTAACTCAGTGATGTCTGATTGATTTTTCAAACAGTAGACCTATCTTTGTAATAAGTCTGATACTGATTTAAATATTTCACAATCTGTCAACACTTGCTTTATAGATAAGCAATTTTGATAAATGTTCCATGTGTATATAAAAGCATGTATAATCTAACGGTTATGGGTGTAGAGTCCTTCATATTTCATTTTCAATATTTATTGTTTTCACTCTCCTAGTTCTCACCTCCTATATCTAATCTACTGGCAAACCCACTGTGATCTCAATTAGGTCAAGCTTTTTAAGTGTGTTATTGAGATCTTCTATATCCTCAAACCAGTCAATCCTAAAGAAAATCAATCCTGAATATTCATTAGACAGACTGATGCTGAAGCTGAAACTCCAATATTTTGGCAATGCAAAGAACTGACTCCTTGAAAAAGATCCTGATGCTGGGAAAGATTAAAGGCAGGAGGAGAAGGGGATGACAGAGGGTGAGATGGTTGAAAGGCATCACCGACTCAATGGATATGAGTTTGAGAAAGCTTTGGGAGATGGGGAAGGACAGAGAAGCCTGGCATGCTGCAGTCCATGGGGTCACAAAAAGACAAACACAGCTGAGCGACTGAACAACATCCTTAGTGGTTCTCTGTTTACTCCATTAGTTAGTAAACTGTACTAAAAACCCCCACTATGACTGTAGATTTGTCTATCCTTTGCTAGTTTTGCCAATTTTTCCCTCATGTATTTTGACACCATGTTTTTAGGCACATACAGATGTAAAACTAATGAATTGAGTATTTCATCATTTCGAAATGTCTCTGTCTCCAATAATGCTTTTCCTGCCCTAACTTCCATTTTACTAATATAGGTACACCAGTCTTCTACTGGTTAGTGTTTCAGTGATATGTCCTTTTCCATTTTACTTTCCACTTGTATACATCCTTAGAAGCAGTACAAAGTTGTGAAATCCACTTTTTAAAATTTTAATTTCTCAATCTTTGTTTTTAACTGAAATTTTTAGTTCACTTTACTTAATACAATTATTGATATCCTGGGTATAAATCTATCATCTTACTGCTTCCTAATATCCTCATATACTCTGTTCCTCTTCTACCTGTCTTCTTTAGGATTAATCAAGTTAGTACTACTAACTACCCCTCCCCTTCTCCTCTATATCTCCTTCTATTACTTTACTATATATGTATTCTTTTATTGTTCTTTTAATGAATATCCTAGCAACTACAACATGCATCCTTGACTTATCAAAGTCTGCACTAAATTAATAATTTTACCACCTCCTGGACAATGCATATCAACAGGATACTAACTCTATTTACATCTCCACAACTTATATGCTATTATTATAGCTTTAAACCACATATATATATATTTTAAACCACACAAGACATTAAATTATCATTGCTGTTTTATACATCAACATTCATTTCCATTTACCCTCTCTTTGGTCTCCATTTTTTCCTATATCTTAAAGCTGCCATGCAGGATCAGTTTCCCTTCTGCCCAAAGAAGAATCTTTATTATTACTCCCCTTTAGTGCACGTCTGCTGTGCATTAATTCTCTCCATTTTGTTGGTCCAAAAAGATATTTTTGTCTTCCCTTTTGGAGGATGTTACTCTGGGTATAAAATTTCAGTCTGGCAGTTTACATTCTTGTTTACATTTCAAAAGTACTGATCCACTGCCTTTTGACTTCTATTGCTTATGCTGAAAAATCAGCTGTCAGTTTTACTGCCCTTTTGAATGTAACATATAATTCTTCTCTAACTATTTTTTAAGGTTTTCTCATTATTTTTGGTTTTTAGCAATCTTAAATTTCAGTGAGATTTTAGTTGACTTTATCCGGTGTGGGATCTACAGTATTTCTTAAATCTGTGATTTGAAGTTTGTATGTTGCAGAGAATTTTCAGTCATTATCTTTCCAAATACAGATTCTACACTATTCCTCCTTTCCTTCCTACTGGGATTTCAATTACTCACTTGTTAAATATTCTCACTGAATCCTATGTCTCTTAGAATCTTTTATATATTTCCCATCCATTTTGCTCTGTATATTTTATCATTCTAAATATTTATTTTCAATTTATTACTACTACTCATCTACTGTTAAACCCATCTATCAAGATCTTAATCTCAATTAATTTAGTTATAGTCCTTCAATTCTAGAACTTACATTTTTAAAAATTTTTATTGGAGNGGCTATACTTGCTCTTGAGATGAGACAGAAATGAAGGACAAGGAACACTGTCGAGGCCGGAGATCAGGGGAATGATCCAAAGTTCCATTTCAGATGACGATGTTTGAGGTGCAAGTAAGGCATCAGAGTCAATGTTTGAGGAAAAGCCAGGGCTTAATCTGACAACATACAGACAGCATTTGAGCTATGTCAGGAGACGACACTACTCAGAAAGAGTGCTGTGTGAAAAGAGATGTTGAGGGAAGAAGCCTAAGGAACATCACCCTTGAAAGGCTGACTGAGAATGAAGACCTGACCTCAGGGCTGAGAGAAGGTGGCCAGAGGAACACACAGAACAAGGTGTCATCACAGAGAAGCATCTTGGGGGCAACCATGTTGAAAGCTGTTAAGAGGTTGCACAAGATGACGACCATGTCCACTGGGTTTGGCAATTTGTCTGAGGCTGGAAAACATGGACAGTTGCGGGAAGCGGGGTAGAGAAAAGCTGGGCAAGAACAGGTGAAGAGTAATTGGAAACCAATAAAAGTAGAGAAAATACGTGGATTACTTTCTTGAGAAGCTTTGGTGTTGAAGCTTTTCAATGGGGCTACTGATGGTTTTTCCAGTAGTCATGTATGGATTTGAGAGTTAGACCATAAAGAAGACTGAGCACTGAACTGATACCTTCAAACTATGGTGGTGAAGAAGACTCTTGGGAGTCCCTTGGACTGCAATGAGATCAAATCCATCAATCCTAAAGGAAATCAACCTTAAATATGCATTGGAGGGACTGACACAGAAGCTAAAACTCCAATCCTTTGGCCACCTGATGCAAAGAGCCAACTCACTGGAAAAGACCCTGATGCTGGGAAAGATTGAAGGCAGGAGGAGAAGGGGACAATAGATGATGAGTTGGTTGGATGGCATCACTGACTCAATGGACATGAGTTTGAGCAAGCTCCAGGAGATGGTGAAGGACAGGGAACCTGGCGTGCTGCAGTCCATGGGGTTGCAAAGAGTCAGACATGACTGAGCTACTGAAAAACAAGCTGATAGAGAGGGAGGCTATTTATTTTCTGCCGCAGACGGAGCACACCCAGAAGACCTCAGCACACAAATCTGAACAATCTGGTAGAAATGGAGGGACCAATGATGCAGGAGAAGGCAAAACCACCACTGAACTGAAGTCCCTGAGACAAGAGAGGACCAGTCCAGAGTTCATAGGAACAGACTAGCCTCCAACAGGAGGAAGGAAGACACGGCCCTGGCCTGTGTCGGGTGCTCTGGCCCACCACTGCCTTGTATTTGCTAAACTGAGTGGATTCAGGGCTGAGAGGCAGTGGGGTGGTGATGGTGAAGGGGTGGTTTAGCATGAAGAAAGCAGACAGTATGACACGGTGGTGAAGAGTGAGAATACAAGGAGCTGGAGACGGATCCTAGAACACAGTAGGCAGGGGACACCACCCACTTGAAGCTGGGGATCAAGAATTTATACTGAGAGAGAGGCCCGATCCTTCACCTTATTTTTCTCAAGCAACACTGCACTGCTGGGGGAACGCACAGAAAAGCCAGGGGACGGGGTCCACTCTGGATGGAGATCTGTCCAGCTGGCTGTGACAGAGGAGATGGGCAGGAAAGTGGCAGGTATCTGTTAAGAGCATGATGATGGGACTTCCCTGGTGGTCCAGTGGTGAAGAATCCGTCTACCAATGTGGGGATGCAGGTTCGATCCCTGGTCTGGGAAGATTCCACATGCCTTGGAGCAACTAAGCCAGTGAGTCACAACTACTGAGCCCACGAGCCTCAACTATTGAAGCCCGTGCACCCTAGAGCCCGTGCTCCGCAATAAGAGAAGTCACTGCAACGAGAAGCCCCCATGCCACAACTATACAAAGCTGGACCACAGCAATGAAGACCTAGCACAGCCACACACACACAAAAATTAATCGACTAACTAAAAAAGGGAAAGCGATGATGTTCTATGAACGCTAGAGTTTAAGCTGGAAGAGGGAGGGAGGGGCTCCCTGAGCAAAGGCACCCGTGGTAACCAGGGATTAGCTCATAAGTGCTGTGATACAATGGGCAGCTGTGGGTAAGGAGCAGCAGGCGGCCACAGTTCCAAGGTAAACTGAGGTCCCGCACCTGGTCAGAGACCGAGATGTGCAGGAGAGGGTGGACCACACAAGCTCAGTGCCTTGCCTCTGGGAAGAGGTCAGTTTTGAAACGGGGCCTCCAGAAGGCAAGCTCCACAGGGCAGGGATCTGTCTTATTCACCCCCACTTTCCCCAGAGCCTAGTGTTCGATAAACACTGTTGAGTATGAATATCATTAAAACCTAATGAAGTAAAGGAAGGACAGAAAAGGACTGTGGCTTCCCTGCATGCCGGACACACTCTCCCCCTGAGGCACTGCGTCGTGGCCTGACCACAGCTGGTCCCCTAGAGAGGAAAGGCAGATTTCCACACTGACTTCAGAAACAGGGGCGACCACTCGTGGGTAACAAAGCATCTGACATGGTGGGCAGAGGGCTGTACCACAGCCACTGACAAGGGTTCTGTCCACTGACGCAGGGCAGACAACAGTCAGAGAGTTCTGCTGCTTATTTCAAAATAACTGCATTATTGCTTTCTTCAGATACCTCCATCTCTGCAAACCACTTCTTGATCTGACACTGGGTTCTTCGTTCAGGTGACCCACACTCAACGCCTTCCTGAGAGAGGCGTCTCCGTACCTCAGTGCTACATCAGGGCTCCCATTCTGCGCATCTACTCTTGAATTCATGCCACAACTTTCTCTCATTCGCAGCAAAATTCCCGGGAGGATCTTTAACACCTGCCATCCCCAAGTCCTTGCCGCATTTGCTTGCAACCCACATTCCACTGGCATCATTCACCAGGGTGACTCGGAGCTTTCTGGTGCCCAAACCCAGGGGTCACAGCTCCATTCCCTGCCTGATTGGACTTCTCAGTCACCTCCTGACTACGTCCTCTGAGGTAGAAAGAACAGTGTCACCCCTGCCCAAAAGAGCCACATTCAAATCACCAGCTCCTGTAAATACAGAAAAATTAAGCTGCCTATCAGCTGACCTTAAAATAGGGAAGCCTGGACTGTCGGGGTGGACCCCATGGAACCACAAGAGTCCTTACAACTGGAAGAGGAAGGCAAGAGAGGTTGAGATGGAGAAAGAGATGTGATGACACAAGGAGGGTCAAAGAGTCTGCAGTGACGGCTCCATACAGGAGACGGGGCCCACAAGACAAGGCATGTGAGCAGCCTCTGCAGGCGGAGCAGGCCAGGAAGTCTCCCCCGGAGCCCCCACAAAGGAACGCAGCCTGCCCACACCTCCATTTCAGCCCAGGGGGACCCCTGTCAGACGTGTGACCCGCAGAACTCAAAGATGATAAATCTGTGCTGTTTTAAGCCACTATGTTTGTGGTGATTTGTTACAGCAGCAAACCGAAAACTGATGCAGTCCTCCTGGAGGCCCACCTTACCCGGCGCACCACTGCTCCCTGGCTCTCCACAGTCCTCCTGGCTCTCCACAGTCCTGGCTGGCTCCTCCTGCTTCACCCAGGGCTTACCTCACCCCTTCTCCATCCATCTCTTGCCCCCGAGTGATCTCACCACGTCTAACAGCTCTCCAATTTATGTCTCCAGACAAGACCTCGCTCAGCCTTCTAGACAATGGCCTACTCGGCACAGCCACTGCAGTGTCTGAGAAACATCCCAAATCGATACAGCCGAAGAGAACTCCTGACACCCTGCCTTCAGCCTCCTTGGTCTCAATTATGAGTACCAAGAGCAATGCAGCAGCTGAGGCTGCAAACAAGGAATCCTTCGTGACACCTGCCCCACCCCCACATCCAATCCCGAGTCCTGACACCTCCACCTCCAAAAGTCACCCCACTTTTCTCCTCTTCACTGCTTCCATTGTCTCTCACCAAGATTGCCAATCACTGCAACAGCCTCGGACTGGTCTCCCTGTCAGTCACAGAGCAGCCAGGGGACGGCTCTGCAAATAAAAAAATCCACAGTACGCCTATCACTTCCTCAAAGTCCACCCTCCAGTGACTTCCGGTTACTCGAAAATTCCCAAGCGTTGGTGCTGACAAAGGACCTCAAGATCTAGCCCCTACCTATCCCAATTTCCCCAGGCCCTCTCTGTTCCAGCCATGTTTTGTCTATCTTGTTTCTCAAACCAAATGCATTCCTGCCTCGGGGCACTTGCACTTGCCATTCCTTCTGCCTAAAATATTCCCCCATATCCTCAAGCAGTTGTCCTTCATCATTCAGATCTCAGCTCAAATGCTCTAAGGAAGGCCTTCATAATCAACCCACTTCAAGTGCTCACAGCTGAGTATTCTGTTCTATTTCCCCCTGACAACTCTCTGAAATTCTTACATACTTACATGCTCAGGTATCGTCTTCCCTTCGAAACTATAAGCTCCATGACAACAGGAAACTTGTCTGTCTGGGAACCTCAGCATCCTAAACCAGTGAATGGCACGTATTGGCCCTCAGAAACCTTGCTGAACTCATGAATGAAGATATGAAACACAATGGAATACTAACACACAGTCAACAAACGTGATGCTGTGAATCCCAGACTACAAAACCACCTGTACAGTAACCCCACTGTGAGTTAACAAACAATAAAATATACAGCCACATCGGTAAGGAATACGTTTACAGAGACATACATCAGAGAGTCCACAGTTTCTTTCTGATGGCAGGCTTTCGGGTGACCTGGGCTTCTTGCTTCCCCTGCTGAACTATGTGGCATGGAGGATGCTGGGAGGAGTCCACCCTCCCCCAGGCTTCCTGGCTCCACGGGAAGAGCTCCTCCATGGAGCACAGTCCTGCTTCCAGCCTCACTCCCACTCCCACTGCACAAGGAGCAGTTTATCTGACACTGGGTGCTTCAGTACCACCTCCCATGACTCAGGGGAACAGCCTTCAGGGGCAGCTCCCGTAGACCTGTTTGGCAACACCAATGACTATCACTAAGCGGGATGTCCAACTCAGGGACAACGTGTTAGCAGCACACTTGAGTAGAGACCTAAACAGTGTCTGCTGTTGGGCTCTTCATGTACTCATTCATTCAAGAAACAGTCACTGAACACCTGATATCGTGCCCCTAAGATAACTCTAAGCTCCCAAGATCCATCCGTGTACAGAATGGGTGAAGATTCCTATCGACCAGGACCTAAGAGCCTACCAGGGGCAGTCAGATAATACGCAATAAAAAGAAGTAAATTATACACTATATTAGATGACGATAAATGCTAATTTCAGAACACTTATGTCTCACTATCCTTATTTATGAAATAAAAAATATATAATCACCACACACCAGGTTCTCTGAATTGCTTGAGGAATGAATTGTTAAAAATTACTGGAAAATGCTTAAATATATAAAGTTTTGATTGATAAGAATTAAAGCATTTAACAAAAATGATTCTTAAATAAAACGAGTGTTAGGAAGTCTAAATTTTGCTCAACAGCACAAAAATAAAATAAAATTTTAACATGCATATTAACAACTGTCCTCTGATGCCGGGAAAGGGGAGCCTGTCACCACAGTTTAAAGACATGTCAGGAAAAATGGGAAATGACTCCACTCTGACCTCAACTGTACAGATCATGTTTAATTTCTAGCTTTTTTAGTGTATCCTTTCTCAGAAATGGGAAGCAGATGGCATTTTCCCCTTTCTTTCGATTCGTTCTAAACTTTTTAAAAGGCACATGTATTTCAGTGTTTCCCCTCCTCCTCTTTCTGGAAAAGCAGCCTTTCCTAAATAAGAACCCTGGGTCCAATGGGTAAGCATCCCTCCTGGCAGCTGCTCTGACAGCTCCAGTCTCCTACACAGAGCACTAAAAGGGTGTGACCTCACAACACTCTGACTTGACCTTCTGTGTTGACTTCCCCCGCACCAGAGGAATACTCCCTGACCTCTTTAAAAAAAAACTATTTCAGCTCGAGATACACACAGAACAGTGGTCTCTCTTTGTGGGCTTGGCTTCTTGAAAAACTCCTGTATTTAATGAGCAATTATGCAAGATTGATATACAAAGTCTATCACTTTCCTATACATCAGAAACAAACAAGTAAAATTTGAAATTTAAAACACAGTATCATTTGCATTAGCGTACCCCTCCCCTCAAAAATGGCATCCCACTCCAGTACTCTTGCCTGGAAAATTCCATGGACTAAGGAGCCTGGTAGGCTGCAATCCATGGGGTCACAAAGAGTCGGACATGACTGAGTGACTTCACTTTTCACTTTCCCCCCCAAAAAAGGGAATTAAGCATAAATCTAACAAAATATTTACAACAGTCGTAGGAAGAAAATTCCAAAACTCTGATGAAGAAAATTCCAAAACTGATGAATCAAAATAAAAAACTAAATAAATGGAAAAGCAGTCCACGTTCACAGATGGGAAGACTCACTATTATCAAGATGTCAGTTCTTCTCAACTTGATCTCTAAGTTCAACACAATCCTAATCAAAATCCCAGCAACAGACTAATTATAAAGTTTACAAGGAGAGACAAGAGACCTAAAGCAACCAACTCAATACTAAATAAGAACAAAATCAGAGGACCAACACTATCTGACCTCAAAACTTACTACAAAGCTACATAATCAAGAAAGTGTGTCGGGCTTCCCTGTTGGCTCAGTGATAAAGAATCCACCTGCCAATGCAGGAGACACAGGTTCAATCCCTGGTCCTGGCGGATCTCATAAGCTGCAGAACAACTGAGCCCATGTGCCACAACTACTGAGCCTGTGCTCTAGAGCCCAGGAGCTGCAACCACTAAGCCCAAGTGCTGCCACCACCGGAGCCGGCGCGGCCTAGAGCCCATGCTCCAAAACAGGAGAAGCCATCTCAGTGAGAAGCCCTCGCCCTGCAACCAAGAGTAGCCCCTTCCTGTCACAACGAGAGAAAGCCCGCTCAAAGCGATGAAGATCCGGCACAGCCATAAACAAATAATATTATTCAGGGGGCAAAGAAAAAAACAGTGTGGTACAGTNTCTCAGTAAGAAGCCCTCGCCCTGCAACCAAGAGTAGCCCCTTCCTGTCACAACGAGAGAAAGCCCGCTCAAAGCGATGAAGATCCGGCACAGCCATAAACAAATAATATTATTCAGGGGGCAAAGAAAAAAACAGTGTGGTACAGTCCAAAGAATGGACAAATAGATCAATGAAACAAAACTGAACTGAAAGCCCAGACACAGACCCACATAAACATCAACTGATCTTTGACAAAGGAGCAAAGGCAATACAGTGCAGTAGAGTCTTTTGGACACTTTCAGATAGTGCTGGAACTGGGCCACCAGGTACCAAAAAAAAAAGGCTTCAAATACAGGCCTTACACCCTTCGCAAAAGCCCAACTCATAATGAATCACAGACCTCAGCATAAAATGCAGAACTATAAAACTCCTATTAGATAACACAAGAACCAGAAGATCTTGAGTACAGCATTACAGTGCCAAAGCATTACCATGGCAGAAATAATTGACAAGCCAGACTTAACTAAAAAGCTCTGTCCTATGATGGACAACATCAAGAGAATGATCAAAAGAAACTGGGGAAAAAATCCTTGGAAGAAACACCTCTGATAAAGGACTGTTAGCTACGGTAAAAAAAAAAAAACACTGCTAAAACTCTACAATCAGACCCTAGCAAACACCTCATCACAGGAGACATACAGATGGCAAGACTGTATATGAGAGGATACTCCACATAACATGCTACCAAGGAAACGCAGATTAAGACAACAGTGAGCTACCACTGTGCCTCTATGAGAATGGTCAAAATCCAGAACACAGACAACACCAAACGTTGGTCAGGATTCAGAAANGATGGCAAGACTGTATATGAGAGGATACTCCACATAACATGCTACCAAGGAAACGCAGATTAAGACAACAGTGAGCTACCACTGTGCCTCTATGAGAATGGTCAAAATCCAGAACACAGACAACACCAAACGTTGGTCAGGATTCAGAAAGAACTTTCTTTCACTTCTGGTAGGGACACAAAACAGTGCAGCCACATTGGAAGACAGTTTGGCAGCTTCTTACAAAACTAAACATAGTCTTACCATATGATCCAGCAATTGCACTCCTTGGTATTTGCCCAAAGGAGCTGAAAACTTATGTCTATGCAAAATCCTGCACATGAATGTTTACATCAGCTTTATTCAAAACTGCCAAAAACTGGAAGTAGCCAAAATGTCCTTCAGGAGGTGAATGGGTAAATGATCGGCAGTGCATCTGGACAATGGAGTATTACTTAGCACTAAATAAAAGACACAGAGGAATCTTAAGTGCCTATTACCAAGTAAAAGGAGCCAATCTGAAAAAGCTACATGTTTTATGACTCCAACTACTACATGACATTCTGGAAAAGGCAAAACTGTGGAGATAATAAGAGATAAGCAGTTGCCAGGGGCAGGGAGGTAAAAAGGCAGGGCACAGACGACCGTTAGGGTGGCAACACTAACCTGTATGAAACTACAATGATGGAGGCATGCCACAAAGTGCTCGTCCAAACCCAGAGAAAACCCAACACCAACAGTGAACCACAACATGAACTATGGACTCTGGGTGATACTGATGTGTCAACGTAGATTCACTGCTTATAAAAAGGCACCCCTCTAGAAGGACTAAGGCTAAAGCTGAAGCTCCAGTATTCTGGTCACCTGACGTCAACAGCCGACTCCCTGAAAAGTCCCTGATGCTGGGAAACACTGAGGGCAGCAGAAGAAGGCGTCAGAGGATGAGATGGCTGAATGGCATCACCAATGTAATGGACATGAACTTGGGGAAATTTGGGGAGATGGTGAGGGACAGGGAATCCTGGAGTGCTGCAGTCCATGGGGTCAAAGAGTCAGACACGACTGGGGGACTAAACAATAAGAACCACTAGTAGGGGATGCTGAGAGCACGAGAGGCTGTGAATGGGAGCGGGCAGGGCACCTATGGGAACTCTCCTCACCTTCCACTCAATTTTTCTGTGACCCTTAGACAGCTCTAAAAGGTAAATCATAATAAAAAGTAAATAGCAAAATCTAGGTGTGGGCTCCCAGGTGGCACTAAAATTGGTAAAGAACTCACTTGCCAATGTAGGAGACANTGTAGCCCTAAATCTACAACTTTGTGAGTTATACAAACAAAAATGTTAAATACAAAAATACTCAAGAATATATACCTTTACAAAAAAAATGATTTTAAACAATTGTAAAGGTGGGTTCTTGTTAAAATAATTGAAATGAAATATAATTTAATAGTTTTCATAGTAATAAAGTCCATTTTTCTTACCTGAATATAAAAAGCTGGGGGGGGGGCGGTATTCAGGATTTAAAACGCTAATTCTCTCCCTATAAAAGGCATTATACCCGAGGGTTTTTTCTTCTTCAGCTTCTCTGGTATGATTGTATCAGCCTGTATATGTACTGCTCCCTACACAGACATTTTTACCATTAAAAAAATGCATTTAATATGAAAATCTCTGAAGCTACCACCACAAACCTTTGCAGCACTTTCTTTAAGATCAATGGAATTCTTTTTTGTTTGCTTACTCTGGAGAAACTTTGTGTTAGAGGAAAAACAAACAAAAGAAAGAGCATTAATAGTTCAAAAATAGCAGCACACAAAAATGATCTGAACATACTGAAGGAGAACATTTTCATTATAAAAGGTTCATGGTGCTGCATTAACTTCACTTTGGAAGAACGCCACTGGAAACCCAGATTCGGCAAGCGGGGAATGCAGTAGTTACTGCTTAAGTCAAACAGCTAATTAATGACTAAACAAAAGAAATTTCAGTCTAGACAACATATATGGAGTACTAATATGTGTAATTATGAAGTAGTCGTTTGAGCAATCAGAAACTTGCATTAGCGTAATTATTTCTGGCTCTGGGCTTTAAAAATATCAATATTAACTTAAATTGCAGAAATCTCGTAATAGTTCACCTAATTATGTGAATACCAAAGTGATCATGAAATAAGACTTGGTTCTCTAACAAATGTGCTCTGTGCTGAATACACTTTTTCCTGCCCAGGATAAAAAAGTCAAGCCTATCAACCTGCCAGTTACGCACAGGTACAGAATTTCTGTTTTTAATGTACTTTCTTCCTTACCTAGAGCCCACATATTAATATTCATTACTAAGAGTTGAAACTCCTTCTCTAACACAATCTACTACTTTTCCCAAAAAATTCTCAGACAAAAATACATTAAGTTTAGGTATAATACTAGAAAATGAAAAATGAAGCAAATGAATAAAATGATCAGAAGTCACTAAGGAGAGCAAGACCTTGGGGAAGTCTTATCTGTGAAACTGTTCTTGGAACAGAACTGCAGAAAGTATGTGCTCCGAGATCAGGGTATGGGCTTGGATTCCCAAGGCCACCACTTCAGGTGCTAGAAAGGTTAGAAGTACTGAAGCAGGCCAGGCCCTACAATCTCTTTTATTGCTAAGAGTCTTCCTTTTCAGTGACTTTCAGCTTTACCAAAATTTGCATGTGAACCCACAATACTAATTTTACATTAACTCTTTTTAACTGAAAACTAAATTACACTATGGATCTGCCAAGTACCCTAATGTGGTTAAGGATTATGAGTCTTTGATTAAAAGTCTGAAAGACACACCATAGAATGAATGTTCCTGTCAATTAATCAACAACGCAGAAGAAATGAAGCTCAGACAGAGACGGGCCCTGTCAAGTGTGCTATCTTGACCAAGTTATTTCACCCTTTTTACCAACAGTCCCTCATTTGTAAAAGGAAACACCCTGCGTGTGAATGGGCACGATCTTCTCTCTCAAGAGATGTACACACACCGGTCACAGGTGGGTTTTCTCCAGTAACCAACCACAAGTGTGACCACACAGGTGTGACGAAGGGCGCTTCTCAAAAGTACAAAGGAGTCAGATTCTACCCGGGAATTCAATTGTGCACACCCAGCAGAGAGAAAACAACACATGTGACAGAGAAAGACGACAGCTGACATCTTATCCAAGCAACCCCAGCCGCCAGTCTCCTTGGCGAGCAGATGCTGTTCAGAGAGTGAGATGGAAAACACGCGTCGGCTGTGCTCACAACTGCACTCGTGCAACACGCCCCTCCCTACGCGAGCGCCGGGTCCTGGCAAGTGGAAGCGACAGGAATGTCATGTGTGTCTAACACAGCTCCTGAATACCAGCCAGCTCCCTCACGCGTCCTCCACTGAGACATGGGCATCCCCTCCAATCACAGAGGGACTCCACGCCCTGAGCCCCTGGAGAGAGTCCACCCGTCCTTAAGGCTGCCTGACCATGAACCCACCTTACCTGGGAATCTGTCCCCTTCAGGTCTCTGTGGTGACATAAAGGACAGCAGGCTGAAGGACAAACGACTTGTTTTGTTTCTATTACCCCAGCCAGTAAAAAAAGAAAAAAGGCAGGTAACGATCACCACATAACACCCTACAGAATTAACAACTGCTGTCACTCTAAGACGCCGCTATTTTTCCAGAAGCCAAAACTCAACAGGTAACAAAGCCAAAGTCCTCTACCGAGAAATATGGGCCAACTTTTGAATTCAGTTCTCTCATAGGATTTTTCGTCAAGGTTGAGCTGATAGATCACTGAAGGTGCCTCGGATCACAGGGGAGAAGGGCGGTGCCCTGACCCCTGCCAGCCGAGGCCCACACCCCCATGTCCCCAATCCCATGTTTTCAGCGGCAGTGACCACTCCTGCAAATAGCCCACAGCTCTCAGATCCCAGTCTCACACTGCACGGGTCAGAGGGGAACACACTTCAGTCACACTGGGACCTAAACCATAGTCTCTGAGGAGCTACGTGAGCTGAGGTTCTAGAAGAAAATGCAGAACAACTTCTTATCTGCCTTTTAATCTGGTCCTCTCTAAAAATTCCTTATTGGGTATTTTATAATGTATCTGAAATAATTATAAGGTGGAACAAATCAATAATTGAGAGGTAAACAAATATGTGAAAGTTGAAGGCTGTGTTCAAAAGTTCCAAAAATGTTTTGAAACCACTGATCTAAATAATCTACCAACTAAATTTCTGACACTGTTACCTCCAGCTTTATAACTCTGAAGATCACTAATTTTAATTCACTAAGCAATTACTGGTTTCAACTGTAATTTCAAGTCAAAGTTAAAATAAATTGCCAATTACATAAAAACGTAATATTGAAAAAATTATATGCTTTGTTACATTTATAAATAAATCGAAACTGGTGTATAATAACATAGCATCAAATCCTCTTTCAGGGATTACTAAGGAAATACTGAGTTTTTTAATATTTCATGACCTGGTTTTGACTTAGTGAACAGCTCCCAAATTATATTATTTTGCTGACAGAGTAATGATCTATGATTAATTTTCAGCACATTTACTTTGTTTTCATGTCTAAAATGTCTGAAACAATTAATAAATGACTGATTAAAACAACAGGACTCTAAACCAGCTGTTTGTCAAAGGTATCTTGTCTAAGGGGGGAAATACAGTTTATGCAAATAATCCATACATACATTACCTTTAAAGAAGTTTAAAATCAGTTGAGACAAAACTATGAGGTTCTAGTGAGTATTTAAATATATAAACTAGGATAAGTGAAGAGACTCTGATGTAACCTCTTGTAACAAAACAAAAGCATTATAGGTCAAGAATTTGAGCAGAACAATTTTTTAAAAATAAAGGTAAATAGGCAGCACTATTTTCTTCTTGTATTTTAATGACCAATATAGGGTAGGGTTTTGTATTTATAACGTGGAAATAAATGCTGAACCAGCAATATGAACTGATTTAGACCAACTTCGAAAAACCAATGACCCCAGCCATGTGATCTAAAGAAACAGAATTCCCAGCCTGATGGACACAGACCCAAGTCTCATCACCACGTGAAACGGGTATCACCCTGAATTGAAACAGATTTCAAAATAAAAAAGATGACAAAGCAATCCACCCTTAATATTAAGACTTCCAGATTAAGATTTACCAAAAAAAAAAAACCATCATCCAAGAAGATAAAACTCTGACTCTACTTCATCAACCTTCTAACTAGATATCAAATAAACAACCTACTACACAGCCTTCATTCTTCATACAAATGCCTTTCATTAAGGTAAATGAGTTAATTCGCCATGCAAACTTTCTTCATTAGAGAGGACCAGAGCCATTTTGTTAATAAGAAGCCTGCCCTTCTCAATTCTACAGAAACTTCACATTGTCAAGACACTGCATGGTCTATGAACACTGGGGCTATTCCTCTATTCATGATAAGAGCTAAGCTTTAATTGAGATGCAGATAAGAGTCAACCACCAAATGCAAGACACCATAATGCAGGAAAACACAGACAGAAACTCATGCTATCAAGTCAGCGTGCACATTTGAGATTTTTCAATGCAGGCCAAGCAGATCAGAGACTGTTCAAAACAACATGTTGGTCTTTTTATCAAATCCAGATTCAGTATTCTTCTCATTCACAATTTCCTAGTTTAGTATTTTGAATTTAAAGCTAACATATAGTAGTACTGCACAAGATGACCTAGCAAGTTTGCCCTTAAAAAAATTAATACCCCTAGAAATAGAAATTTATCTACCTCATTAGTGTTCCATCGGTGCCTCTCTTTGGGTAAACTTGAACATTTCGGCAGACATTCAAGCAGCTTTTTCGGTAAAAAGATTTTTACATGACTACTATTGCTGTTCCCATGATCATCTATAAAGAAGAAAACAGTAAATTCAGAGAAAATTTAGAGAAAAGCTCCTTTTAAGTACACTGGCAAGGTCAGAAACAGCAGCTCAGTTTAGTCACTGGGAGACCAAGAGCATCATCCCTCTTAGTTAACAGAACTCATTGACACACTTTTCAGGTAGATGGCAGCAGGACTGTGGTCAAGAGGCTCTACAATAAGATGGAGCTCTTGGCTCCATGGCGAGCAAGTGAACAGGGAATAGCCCAACAGCTGCCCAGAACCTAAGCATTGCTTTTAAAGGTTCTTTCACGAGGTTTCCATGAAGTACATCAAAATCACAAAATGACTTAACCTCACAAAACCTAGAAATCTTCTGTTAACCAGGTGGAAAAGGTTGTTACATTTTTTAGGAAAGAGGAATTAAAATATAACTACTTACTTTCTTGATAAACTAATACTACTTCATCCTCTAAAATACAAATGAGACTTCTTTCCAAAGAAAAGCACAAATCTGATAAATCTAAGGAATTTCAACCTGTAGGTAGCTACCTCAGTAATACAGAGGCTGGACTTTCTAGCCTGAATCTAAAAGCATATTTTAATTAATTTGAGTTATATATACATATCTATATACTTGATGCATTTCATCAAAACGTAACTCTTCTAAATTAATGAGGGACAAGTTCAAGACTCTCAGACTAGATGGTATGTCTGACTACCTTTCCTTTACGTGTTATTTCATTCACTTATTTCTCTGAGTATCATTTCTTGTTTTATTCCTGTAACAAAGTCCCTTTGCCTGGCTGCAAATTTCTTGCCAGGTTTGACACATTTGGGTCAAAGTTTCAAATTACCCACTCCAATTTTTTTTTAATGCCAAATGGAAGCTCCAATATCTAAAGGGTACAAAGCATAACTGGGTACTAAGGAGCAACATATTAAAATACTGAAGACTGACTTAGCTCCCGAAAGTCACGGCTGACATAACTCACTCTGATATTAGGTGAAAAAGGGCTCCCAGTCAGGAGCCCAAGATTCTGACCCAGTTCTGCTGCTTTCTAATTGTGTGACCTTGGGTAAGTTACTTAATATTTTCCGTTTTCCCAAATCAAGGAAAATGAGATAATCTCTAATTCTCCTCCAGGCACAGATCCCTACAGAATTTACTGTCACGTTCAGTAACTTTAAATGCTTTAAACAACCTTATATAGGCACAGAGGTTTATCAGTTAAGAATGCTAAAAGTGAAATACAGTAAGTAATATATTTTTCCAATCATTTAGTACAATTTTGTTTAGCACAGACTACTTTTTGAACATGTGAAAAACATAAAAGAATAAAAAATAATTTTACAGTCCTAATAAAATCTTCTCCAAACATTTTTCATCTGATTAACACATTTCTTCTCAAGGAAAAGATCTTAACAGGAAAATATTGGGCATAGTCATAAAGTCTAAAAAAATTTACTGCATCATATGGAGATATTTTATAGGAAGGAACTTAAGAGATTTAGCGTACTAAATCTTTTTTGGTCCATGAACTACACAACCAATTGAAATATAATGCATATCCTCTATTTCTAAAAGCAGTATAAAAAATCTGAAAAACTGACTGCTTTGAAGAATCCAAAATTTTAATTTAACAGCAAAATAAAATTAAACTTTTTTTTAAAATCTTGCTATGAAACTAAAAAAGAAAGTGCTTAACTAAAAGTTCACAGAAAGTTCTGTATGAATTACACACTATAAAACCTTCGCAATTTTATGTGCTCATGCATGCTCCCAGCACTTCATCCTCCCAAGGGAGGTGCCATGGGCCATAAAACTCGAAAGCGCAGAATTCCAAATCACATGAGCCNAAGAAAGTGCTTATCTAAAAGTTCACAGAAAGTTCTGTATGAATTACACACTATAAAACCTTCGCAATTTTATGTGCTCATGCATGCTCCCAGCACTTCATCCTCCCAAGGGAGGTGCCATGGGCCATAAAACTCGAAAGCGCAGAATTCCAAATCACATGAGCCTTCACCTCCCTTCTCTCTTCCCCTAAAGTGGTTTTACTCTGCTTTTTAAAATCTCCCGTGATGTGTACAATCCTGAAAATAGAGGTGATATTCTAACATCTACACTCAATTCTGATATTTAGCAATCACAGGGTACCTTTTATGAAAACGGTACTATGCTACTGTAGGCTTACTCTGAATTGTATATGACTAGCCACAGCTCTGAAAAACCTGTTCAAGTGTAATTCTGACAATGAACAGAACATTAAACCCAAGCTTCTAGTTCTGTTTGTAATCATAACCTGATGTTAATTATCTGTCCTTTTAAGTCTCCTTGAAGAACCTCACTGTCCTGGGGCACAGAAAGCATGTGAGTGAGCGAGGGAGTGAGTGTGTGTAGACAGAGACAGGAAGTTTTCAACAGCACACCGAACTGCTAGAGAAAAAGCTTCCATCTTCTACTCTGATACAAATCAGGCAGTGGTCAATGGGCCCACAGGCTTTTAAAGAGGAAAAGGAGAGTGGCTGGGTAAGCACTGTCTCAGTCGAGGTTCTAAATTTAGCACTTTATGGAGCTGTGCAGCCATGGGTTCAAAAGGAAGAGAAGTATGACAGGCCAATGGGTTCCCTTTAATCAGTTTTTAAACTGTGCTATTTCCAGAATTTCAGGTTCACGCTAAATATAAATTAGATGTCTTTAAGAAACATAACAATGGGTATATTTTCCCACAGTACATTATGAAGATGGAAATTTTAATAATGGTAAAAGAATATCAGCAACTCCAATAGCCAAAATGTTAAAACTCGTGTTTTCCGTTTTTCTAGTTAAAGTGGGATAAAGAGTAACTCTGCTTTCACATCAGAAAAGAACTGCTCACATGGCTATATTGTGTTTTTTAATTAAATATTGCTTTTTAATGTTTTTGGAGTAACTATAATTGATATAATAATTAGACAAAACATGTACCAGATATTAAATTCTTGTCTCAGTTCAAGGATTCTAGCGGATCTTGAGTTAACACTGAAAATAAGCCATACGGGGGTTTCAATTGCATCTCAGTATTTAAACCCAAAGAGTAAAACTCTGACACTGCAAAATAGAAGTGTCAACCAAATACAGTAGAACATTTCATTATCATTATCTTGCAAAATCTGCGTGTATGATATATGACTTTACAAAATCATTTTCTAACCTACTTCACAATAAAAATAACTAGTGAAGCTCCTGAAATTGACAGATGATTGTTTGGCTGACAGCTATAATTCTAGAGAATGAACCATTCTTTCCAGTCAACCTTCAAATATTTTCCATATAATAATTTTAGAGGCATAGTATAAGTCAACTGGAACTTTCTAAAATGTACAAGAAAACTCATTCACTTAGTTAATTAGGCAAAACTTACTTTCATGGTTTATTTCTAAATTTGAGATTTCACATTACCAAATCCTTCATTTAAATCCAAAGAAATGCATTTGACCTTTTCTTTGGAACACACTGTTGACGCCTGCAAGGTAAGTCATAACTGTATTAACTCTAACCTGGAAATGATGCCTCTATTTTTGGTTTTATGAATAATTATAAACTGTTATTCAATCAAGTTGATGATTAACCTCTCAACCTCTAGAACAAACTGTTCAAAATAAGTTGGTCTAACGGTGTATCAAATTGCTAAATCTCACTGGAAATATATTTGATCAACAACTTGGAGTGGTAAAATTAAATGGAAGCTCTACAATTTTCTGTTTAGCTCTAATTATTATGTGCTTAGATTTAATTAGTAGGATAGGAACTGATTCAGGAAAACATAAGCGCGTATTGTTAAATTCAAGTCAGCACAGAGCTCACAGCAGCAAACACTGCCATTACTGACCTAAGACCTGCAAATCACTATTCATCCAAAGTAAATATTAATTAAGCACCAACTATGTGCCAAGCATGGGTATGATTTCCTCTTATTCCTTCCAGAGAAATTCTCCAAAGTGAATTAAAACTCAGTTGTCATTATCCAAAGGATATTTTAAAAGGCTTAACAAAAAAATTTTTTAACAGAAATAAGTAACTCGCTTTGCTGTTTCACAACCTCTTTCCTCTTCTTAGAGTGGGTGTGATCATCTGATTTTACCCTCCCTTTCTGTTCTCACGTGGCCCAGACACCCTCTCCCTGCCAATCACACTACCAAACCTCTGACCTGGGTGCAGGTCAGCTCAGGCTCAGGTTTAATAAACTCCTCTACCTGATTTTACATTTTTGACCTAAAAACATGTAGGCAGGGGCAGATAAAGTGGGGAAGGCCCACTAGCCTTTCGACCAACTGCCATCAATTTGGGTTTGGGGCATCCTCTCCTGCTTCATTCCATTCAATTTTCATTTGAGCCGCACGTGATCAAGTACATTTATCCTCTACTGTTTATGAGGGAGCAGACATTTGTGAGACTTTATATCAGGCATCCAGAAAGGATTTTACATTAGACTCTCTCGTTGAATCCTCACAATAACCCACCTGGGCATAATTACGCCCATTTTACAGATGAAGAATCTGAGGTTCAGATTAATTTGCCCAAGTCCACTGCTAGTAAGTGGCTCACATGGGATTCAGACATGACTTCTGGCTTTTCCACAATACCACAGGCTCCAACTCTATGGAATTTGACACTAGAATTCCCAAATTGTGGTATTTTAGGATAGCTAACATTTGCAGAATGCTCTGAGTTTCCCATGTGATTAAACTCTCTTCCTTTTTTAATCTTCACAGAAACTTTATGAGGGGAGTTTGGTTTTGCTACCCTCAGAAGGATTAAGTAACTCATCGAAGATCACACAGCAGGTTTAACGCAGAACCCAGGTCTTCTCACTGCTGATCCCCGGCCTTCCTGCACTACAGTGATGGAGCCACTGTCACTGCCAAGCCCACCCCTTCCTGTAAGTCAAAAGCTTTCGAATCCTACCTTCTAGAGGTGGCACGGTGTTGAGAACACAGTAGGTGCTAGTTCCGCAGAATACACTTTGGGAAACGCTCTAAGGAAACAGAAAATAAAATGTAAAACTAATCTTTGAAAAAGATAAACACTGGCTCTTCTGTGATATTCCTGCCAAAGATGCAAAACCTGAATCTAATCATGAGGAAATATCGGACAAATCCAAATTGAGGTGCATTCCACAGACTGGCCTGGAAACTGAGAGCAGCAAGGTCATGAAAGTCAAAAAAGGACTGAGAACTGTTCTGGATTAAAGGAGGCTAGGGAGACAATAAAGTGCAACCTAGGGTCCCACTGGGCCTCTCCCTACCAGGTCAGCACTGGGTCAACAGGCACCACTGGAAGAGCTCAGAGGATTCGATGGTACAGACACCTGGGTGTTCATTCCTGATTTAGATTCCTGTATTGTGGTGATGGAAGAGAATGTTCTTGCTTGTAGGAAACACATAATAAAAGATCTGATGCTGACAGAACATACCAGCAGCTTACTCTCACATAGTTCAAGAGGGAAAAAGTGTCCTTTGCAAACTATATCTGTGATTTCTCTGTCAGCGTAAGAGTGTTTCAAAATATAAAACACGTATGTGGAAAAAGACACTTACTGGTGAACCTGTATTACCTGCATAATCTTTTAAGGGGGAGCAAACATGTGCTATAAGTAAGTAACTTGTTAGGAAGAAGAACCAATGCCATTTCATTCTGCAGCTCAGTCAACATTCAACGACATTATTACCACTTCCCAACAGTAAGGCCCAAACCCAACACATTTAAAAGGATGGATCTATGCGTGCCCACCAGCAGCAGGGCGGGGGATGAGTCAGGAAGAAGCTAGAGGATCAGGTCTCTGCCCTCAGACTGCCGCGGCAGATAAAATTGAAAGCTTTCATATAAAAACCTACCCCATGGTAACTTAAAAAAACGGGTGGGGATTTCTTTGAGTCTTGCCAGCCAATTATTTGGGGTCCTTGTCTGTTCAGTTGCAGTATTAAATAAATTTCTAGACTATTCCTCCAGCACTATAAACCACATATTTATATACCTAGAAAACCAAAGCTATTTCAACAATCACCCTCAACATTTTATGTTTAAAATATAAAAAGCTCAGTTCTCTCACTTACTAGCTGTCCCTAGGAAAGTAATTTAACCTGTTACTTCATCAAAAAAAAAAAGTACAGAAGATAACTCTATCCCCCAGGTAAGGGTAGCTGGAAGAATTGGATGGGGTAATGCATATGGTTGTGCTTTAGATTCAAAAGTACCACTCAAATATAAAATGCCATTGTTACTATGGCTGATAAGTCTAATCCACAAAAATGCAAGCATTTTCTGAGAATAAGTTTATAATTGCCTGGATTTTTTGTGCCACAATGAGGGCTGAAATCTGACTAAACTTACTTCTGTGAATTTCCAATTTTCCTCTCCATCGACAGTGAGCAAGTACTTCACCACAGAACAAGTCTTTCTCCACACTGTAACCCCTAGCTACCAGGATAACCATCAGCTCCCAATTATTTATTTCTTGTTTCTAAAAAATTCTTGTTCCAGGACTTTTACAGTCTTCCTTCCACCTGATTTAATCAATAGTGATAACTACTGATCAGCAATCTAGGCGTGAGGATTGCTGTCCCTATGAACCATGGACTAACTTCAGAATTCACATTCCTTTGGAAAATTCAACATTAGTCTCTCCCCCAACCCCTCAGTGTGGAATTCTAGGCTTTCAGCAACATCTCTGGGCATCACCAGCAGCGCCTTCTCATCACAGTTAACACAACATCTCATCTTAATGTGATTTCCAAATGGAAGCTGGAAATCTGACAATGTTAAAAAGAATGTTTTACATTCAAGACAACGTTTTCTGGCTTTCTATTACCAAGAAAAAAAGACAGACAGCTCAGGTTTGCCACCAATCATGACATCTCACGCAAGTTTTCAAAACCACTAACGGACAGAGAAACACATTAATGAATGGCTTCATAAAAGCTTCCCACCTGACTTCAGAGTCTGATGACAGGCAAATGTGTGGCAAGATACACTGAATAACAAACGGAAAGAAATGAACACAAAAAAACAACATGTGGAACAGAAATATCAAGAGCAACCAACCATGATTTTCAACAGCACTAGCATAACAAACGGAAGTCTTAACAGTTAATTTGACCAGGAAAGAAACTTACTCAACCTGAGAGTGAAACTGAATGTCATCCTAACCTCAGAAACACAATGTTCTCAAAGCAATCAAGGCAAAACAAGCTAACTCACATAAGCAATGGCTGCCTTGCAATAAGCACCCAAGGGCCAGATCTGAGCTAGGTCCTGTCACGGGACCCGAGGTCTATTTCTAGACCTGGCTCTGGAAGGGAGAGAGGAGGGTCTTGGGGTCTGTAGTTCTGAGCCCAGGACTACCACCCGCCACAGACGGGCCTGGGGAAGACAATCAAGCTCTCAGTGCACAGGACAAAAGAGAGTGGGGCAACAACGCCAGCTCTGGGTTCCAGTCTCCATGCTGCCCTCATGCTGCCCTCGCTGGTTGGCTCTGAAGTCTGACTCAGTCACACACACACCCCAACCCCCTGTTCCTCGGGTTCCTCTGACACAGGTGAGCGGCCAGACTGGTGCTGCCTGAACAAGCTGCGCTTCTCTCCAGATGCATCCCTCTTTATCCCCTTCCAGGCACCCCACACCTATTAAGGGAGCCCTTCACATGCACCAGACACCGTCCTGGGAGCTGGGACCCAGCAGTGAACAAGAGGGATGAAGGTCTGTCCCATGGAGTATCCCCCAATGGGAGAGGCAGGTGGAGAGTGGGATAAGTGCTGTGAAGGGATAAACAGGGTGATGTGCCACGATGAGGAACCGGGTAGGGGACGCACCAAGACGAGGAACCAGGTACGGGAAGCACCCCAACCAGGAGCCGGGTACGGGATGCACCCCGACGAGGAACCAGGTAGGGGACGCTACATGACGAGGAGCCGGGTAGGGAAAGCTCTGCTCTGAAAGCATATCCACATGCGGGTCAAGGGAACCCGAATAGAGCATCAGGAAACCTTGACTTGCACACTCACTAGGCTGAGCGGCTCTTAGTGTGGCTGTACTTCAGTCATCAAGAAAGATTTTTAAAGTTCCAAGCTGCAATTCTGACCATGTAATGCACAGGGATGGAAACCAGGCAGCAGTATTTTTTAAAGGTTTCCACGTGATCCCAAGATGCATCCAGGGATGGAAACCACTGAGATCAACAGCTGTGTGAGTTTTCTCCAGAGAGAAGGGGGAGGGTGACCTTGAGCAGGGCATCTCCACTGCAGTGCACATGTGGGTCATCTGAGGATCTCTCAGGTTCTGACTCATGGGTCTCAGTGTGCCCGAGACTGTGCCTCTAGGAAGGCCCCATGACTCATGGCCACACCTGGGCTATCAGGAACTAGACGATCAGAAAGATCAGGAATTAATCTAATAAAGACCCTTCCAGGCCCAACACTTCAGATGGCACAATTCCATGAATTCCCAATGGCCTGCGAAAGAACTCTCGTCTGTGGACACAAACTGTAATACAAAACTGCACCAGGAAAGCCAAGCCACAGAAGCAATGGAAACTACAGGGATGGCCACCTAACTGGGTTCAGGGTCCGGAGTCTGCCAGAAGCGCCCGAGAGGGGACAGAGGAGCTCCTGAAAATGCACTCCCTGCTTTCAAAAAGGACATTTAATTGGAGACAATGGTAAAAAGAAAAAAAAAGTAATGAAATAATACATGATTTATTAAAGGCTGAAGTGAGTCAATAACTGTGGAAAACCAGTAACTATCTGTGTTTTGAGTACAAACTCTTCTGGGGCATAGAATATGCTTTATCATTTTTGTCTCCCTTCAGAGAACCTAGGTCAGTGTGTTACACATAGCTACATTTATTTGATATATTTACATATATATATATATATATATACACACACACACTATATATGGTTCTAGATGATGGAATAAATGAAACAAAAGCTGTATAACAAGAAATGATAAGTGGCTTTTGGACAGAAAAGCAGCATGATGAAAACTGTATTTACAGTTCTTTGAAATAAGCACTGGCAATGTTTAAGACTCCACAGAGTCCCTTTAAAGCCAACTGAGGACCCACAGAAAGGCCACACTGAATGCAATAAACCAGTTGTATCAATTAAAAGTGACACGTCAAGAAGATTTTTGCCATGGAGTTTTAAACTGATTCTTGAAATTCACTGATCATTACATATGACGTGACATATAAATAATCAAAATGAAGGCAGAGTCCAAAATTCTCAGCACCTTTACTAGACTCATCAGTTCTGCCTAGCATTGTTAGGCAGGCTAACTCTTAGAACGAACTTTATCATGGCTCAAATACCATAAATATTTACTTCTTGCTCATGTAGAGTCCACAACAGTAGGTCAGAAGGCAGCTCTCCCCCCAGCCATGGCTCTGGCCCCAGATCTCCTTCCATCCTAGGCACGAGCCTTCCTAGTTCACTGGGCTCTTCTGCAGCAGCCAGCAGACAGGAAAGGGCCCGGAAATCCTGTGGAGGGAGGGCCCTGGGGCCAGGCCTGGAAGTGGCTCGCTTCTTGGCTCTCACGCCATTGGCTAGAATACAGCGACTAAGCCACGCCTAACTGTCCAGGAGGCTGGGAGATGCAGTCTGGCTACCTGCCCAGGAAGAGGAGACCGGTTTTGTGATCAGCTCGCAGACTCTGCCACAATGCCATTTGTAATTTTTTTTTTATTAGAGTCAGTCCTCTCAAAACTGCATTCTGAACCTATAACCTCCACCTTTAATCCCTAAAGGCATTCAGCATCTAAACCCAAACTAGTAGTTTTTTTATCCTGATAAATATTTTTCTATCATATTTAAAATAAGACTATATCTAGGGCATCCTTGAAGTGATGTCTGGCTTTTCCAGTACTTAATGTCTGGCACATAACAGAAGCTCAAATATTTGTTGAATTCATGGATGAACAACATTCCCAGAAGTTCATGGAAAGGAAAAAGAGCGGTCCCCTCTCTTGCCCTGGTGATGGTAGGGTTCACTGAATAAAGACCATCAGTCTTTTCAAGAATCTCTGTCTCCCTCTTCTAAGGCCACCTTGGATTGCCACCCATCCTCTCGTCCGTGAACAATCAAGCAATAAGACAAAAGTTCCTTTGGACCCACTAAGAAGAATGAAGGGGTGAAAATACTCTGTCATGTTCATGGACACCAACAGAATCAAGGCTACCATTTGTGGTGATAGCACAGGCCAGTTTAACAGAGGGTAACACAGGGCCTATCAGAGACCAGGCTCCGGAGGCCTCCAGAAAATCCTCCCAGCTAATGACCTCAGAGACTAGAAAAACACCATGCACCCTAAACACAAACCACAAAGGGTCAGCAGGGGGAAAAATTACATGGCATACTACAAAAATATTTCATGCTCACATATTACCCTTTTTTCAAGAAGTTTAAAATATACTCTAAGAGTGACAATAATAATCTTCCCAACACTCCTATGGGATAGAGACAAAATTAAAGTGTGTACTCAAGTTAAAAGGAGTGGCGGCTGACTTCCCACTACTAGGGCCGGCGCAACAAGAAGGCGAGGCAGTAACCTCTAAGGTAATTGGGGCACAGACCACTTTAGGCTCTCAAATTGAGTTCAACACCTAGAATTCAGTTCAAAAGCAAACAAGTTGCTAAAACAGACCACAAAACGGTTGTAGGTCTGGGACGCTTACACAGGAACTAATACTAAGATCTATCAAGCCTGATTTATGACCTAAGAAATCACATTAATTGATTCACTATTACCAGAGATTCATGTAAAGCGTATTTAAAGTGATTTCAGAATGAAAAAAAAAGTCTTCCTAGTTATGAATCACAATATCATTAGAATTTTTATAAATTTAATTTGGCTAGGAAGCCAGTATACTCAATACTCTGAAAATAATCAAAGAACATTTATTAAACATCCTCATTTGTATAAACAGATTCCAGTAGGACATATTCAGAAAAAAAAAGCTACATGAAATTTAAAATTACACTTTTTTAGCAACACTTATCATTACTAATACTGATAACTTTTTTAACTCCTCAAAGAGAGAGAGCTATCAACCCAACATGCTAGGCATTTTATTTTATTTGGTATTATGTACATTTAACAAAGGCTTCCCAGGCAGCTAAGTGGTAAAGAATTCACCTACCAATGCAGGAGATGCAGGTTCCATCCCTGAGTCAGGAAGATATCCTGGATAAGGAAATGACAACCCACCCAGTATTCTTGCCTGGGAAATTCCCACGGACAGACAGGCTACAATCCATGGGGTCACAAAGAGTTGGACACAACGATTAAACAACATTTAACAAGCACTTTCACATATAAAATCTTACTTTGGCCCAACAGGCAGCAGTGCAGACATTATGTCTATTCCAGACACCAAGGCCCAGGCACTGGTCGAGGGCCACAGGCGGGCCCTTGGCAGAACCCGGAGGAGGTCTCCGTGCAGGACTCCTGGGCTCTCTCCACTCAACACAGGCTCTCCCCCTAATAATGCAGGGACTCAACACAAAAGCTAGGGCAGAAAAAGTTCACAAGCTGCCGTGACAGAAAAGCTCCAGCACACAATGAACATGGAAGAACACCCAGCAATCCATACAGGGAGTCTGACACCCTAAAGGAAAGACCAGCTACACACAAGACTGATGCCAACCTGGTAATGTTTTCCTGACTCTCAAACGTTTTCAGTCCACGAATCACAGATCACCTATCACTTGCTATAGCCCCCTAACTAAAATCTCACCAAAACCAAAGGAGAGGAGGACACCATTTTGCCTAACAGAGCCGTAAGTGACATGCCTCCTGAATGGAACACAGTGGCGTGGGGACTCACCTAATTCAAACACAACCAGAACTAGAAAGGACACCAAGACACACTCAGAGGCCAAGAGATTGGTACACACCCGAAAGCTCACACACTTCACTGTGAGAAGGATGCCCCAAGCCCAAACCCAAGCTGGATTACTGTTAAACAGCTCAGTTCTACTGAGCTTGATCATCAGGTTGCCAAGCCCAGAGGAAGTCAGAAGCAACAAGTCAGAAGGCAAAGGACAGCAAGAGATGGACAGACAAGTGGAAGCAATAGTGACAAGACACAGCAAGGACAGGTTATTGAAAAACTACACACAAGGACTTGAAAGGCACCACAGTTTGGGGTCATTTATCATAAAAGCAAACAGTCTACTCCAAAAGTCCTAAAAATATCACAGCATTAAAATAAAGCCCAGTTCCGTAACTTAGGTACAACATAATGAACCCAAGTCAACAAGCTAAATGTATGGTGCAGTCTATGTGTTCCACTAAACACGGGGTAAAGGAGTACAGTTAACGCCTTCTGTCTGCAAATCAATTTACATTGCAAAAAATACTCCCATATGAATGACCTCATTTGATCCTCAGCAACATCCTACAGCAAGCAGAGCAGATACCTCCGCTGGCCAAGAATTTGCAGATAAATAATTCAATCTTAGCCAAGGCAGAGGGTTTATCAATGGCCATGATTATCCTGTTATATTCCTCTGTGAATTCATCTCACATGAGAGAGCACTTCCAGAGCCCCTATGCCCCTCGACAGGGGATGACGAGAGAGGGCAGGGAGATTCCTGAAAAGGGTCACCAGCGTGACATACCTGAACCTGGAACTTCACCTTCAAAACCCCCATCCTGCCTCTGTGCCCCACAGCCCTCTTTCTAAAGAACCATCCTTTGCTCTCTCATGCCATCACCCTCCCCTTGTAACACCATGACCCCAACCTGTGACCCCACCCCCTTAGTGAGCACACAGTCCTGTATAAGCTCCCCACGAGTGTGCACTGGACTGAGAGACTTGCTTCTCACAACAGAACGTGTCACTGAGACAACACCTCCATGATTAGGCAGTGTGTACAGTGCCTCCATCCAGCTGGCACACACTCATCTGCTGGCTCTGATGAAGCAGCTGCCATGCTAGGGAGGCCCATGAGAACTATGGGACTCAGAAGAGTGTCCGTCCCCAGCTGGGCCTTCAAATGTGACCCCAGCCCTGGCTGACAGCTTGACTTCAGGCTGTGAGGTCCTGAACCAGCAGATCAAGCAAAGCCCTCCCTGAACTCCTGACCCACAGGGCCAGATAACCAGTGTGTCCTTTCTATAAACCGCTAAGTTTGTAGTAATTTGTTACAGCAGCAAAGATAACTAATACACCCATCAGGGCCTAGTAATTTCTTTTCTCAACGTGGGATGTTTCACTATTTTACTAAGTTGTTTCAGTAAGTTGAGTTTTTCTCAACTTAGTCATTTCACTACCATTTTATCAACATTCTTCATTTACCACCAAAACTCTTGAAAGAATTATCTACTCTCTCTTGCTAGCTTTTTCTCATCCTCTCAACTCACTATCAAACCAACAAAATGAGTACTTTTTTCTTAGTCTTTATTCTACTCAAACTCTTGGCATTACAGTGGTATGATAACTCCTGACAACCCTGTGCACTGAAGCATCTCTGATTTTGTGTTCGCATTCTCCCCCCTCTCTGGCCATTCTTCCTGGTCCTCTCCCCTGTCTGACACGTAAATGGAGGCATTCGCCACACTTCTGCCCACAAGTCCCCTCTTTTCTGTCATGACAATTTCACCCACTACTATGACTTCTACTAATTCATCTGAACTGATTCATTCCTTCAACCAACAAGCACTGTTCTGGGCAGAGATGAAGCCACAAGAAAAGACAAATGAGGTCTCCACATTCATGAAACTTACTTTCTCCACCAGAAGCCCCTCTGAGTCTACTCACCACCCTTTTCCACCCTGTCCTGTGCCAGGAAGGCTGACCTCTATNGTAAATGGAGGCATTCGCCACACTTCTGCCCACAAGTCCCCTCTTTTCCATCATGACAATTTCACCCACTACTATGACTTCTACTAATTCATCTGAACTGATTCATTCCTTCAACCAACAAGCACTGTTCTGGGCAGAGATGAAGCCACAAGAAAAGACAAATGAGGTCTCCACATTCATGAAACTTACTTTCTCCACCAGAAGCCCCTCTGAGTCTACTCACCACCCTTTTCCACCCTGTCCTGTGCCAGGAAGGCTGACCTCTATGGACTCTATCACCCGGCTTCCTTTCCCTCTGAAAGTTCAATGAAGAAGGAAAACAGGGTGACAGAAATGACTCCCTAATCTCTGCTCTGCACTCCCAATGGTCATACTGTGCACAGACATGCTACACAACCCCAATTACACCTGAAACAGAAATGACACATTTCCATTCAGTCACCCCAAAAGACGCTTCCTCCTTGGAAGGAAAGTTATGACCAACCTAGATAGTATATTCAAAAGCAGAGACATTACTCTGCCAACAAACGTCTGTCTAGTCAAGGCTATGGTTTCCCAGTGGTCATGTATGGATGTGAGAGTTGGACTGTGAAGAAGGCTGAGCACCGAAGAATTAATGCTTTTGAACTGTGGTGTTGGAGAAGACTCTTGAGAGTCCCTTGGACTGCAAGGAGATCCAACCAGTCTATTCTAAAG
>SJYV01009798.1:2005859-2020580 GCA_006410875.1 Neotragus pygmaeus
GGACGGATGCTAAAGCTGAAACTCCAATACTTTGGCCACCTCATGTGAAGAGTTGACTCATTGGAAAAGACTCTGATGCTGGGAGGGATTGGGGGCAGGAGGAGAAGGGGACGACAGAGGATGAGATGGCTGGATGGCCTCATTGACTCGATGCACATGAGTTTGGGTGAACTCTGGGAGTTGGTGATGGACAGGGAGGCCTGGCGTGCTGCAGTTCGTGGGGTTGCAAAGAGTTGGACACAACTGAGCGACTGAACTGAACCCCAAAACATGGGCTTCCCTTGTGGCTCAGCTGGTAAAGAATCCATTTGCAATGCAGGAGACCTGGGTTCAATCCCTGGGTTGGGAAGATCCCTTGGAGAAGGGAAAGACTACCCACCCCAGTATTCTGGCCTACACAATCCCAAGGGCTAACTATACAGTCCATAGAGTCGGGAAGAGTTGGACGTGACTAAGCGACTTTCACTTTCACCCCAAACAATACCCCTCCTCACCCCTCACTCAGTTAATGGCCTCACCTGATACTGGTTGAGGCGCAAAAGCTAGAAGTCACCTTCACCTCTTCTCATCCCTCAGAGCCCATGGGCAGTCAGTCACAAAAGTGTGTTTCTCTCACACATACAACTCAGTCACACCAGCTTCTTTTTTCCAGTCGACTGATACAGACATTCTCGTCAGGAGCTGTTTTCTGCCAACTCCAGTCCTTCCTGTTTGTGCAGTCATTCATTCGAACAACATGTGCAGGTGCCAGGTGCTCGAGCCTCTGGCCACTAAAGATGCAGCTCTAACTGAAGGAGAAAGAGCAGTAAGCCCACAGCTTCAACACAACTATAATGTGCCATGAGCAAGAGCACCATGATGCGCCACAAGTGCACCAGGAAGGCATACAGTCCCACCGGAAAACAAAGGCAAGGCCCAGAAGGCTTCTCAGCAAGTGCGACTTAAGGAGAAGCCCAGAGGACAAGCACAGGCAGTGGGCAGAACAAATGTGTGAGTACATGTGTATCTGTTTTAGAGGAAAGCGCACCTTCGAAGCCAAGGCTATGACAATGTGCAGGACCTAAAACCAAGAGAAAGCGTGGTGCCTCGGGAAACCAGAATCTAAAAGAACTGACCACACCTGGAAAACGGAAAGAAAGCTGGAGCAGTAAGCAGGTGGCCCGTATTAGCACCTTCAAGGAAAAGGGACTAGCCAATCAACCCCACTCCTATGCTATAGAAGCTACTCTAGAAGCTGCTCCCAAAGCAGAGAGAACAGAGGCCAGACTCCTCAGTGTGCCTTCCCAGCCTCTACACTTGCCCCCTACCTACTTCTCCAGGCTCATCTACCCACACGCACCAGGAATCCTGGCTCTGAGCCTCTGCCCCGTCTCCTCCACTAGGAAACTCTCCTCAGACCACCATGTTTGCCTGTCAGGGATGCAGCCGAATTCTACCACTTTCCAGAAGTCCTCCCGGGTCCTCCCAGAGCCTGATGACAACATTCCTCACTTGCATCCGCATCTGCTTCCCTACATACCAGNATATATATATATATGATTATGACTGATTTGTGTTGCTGTACAGCAGAAACCGACACAAAATGGTGAAGCAATTTTCCACCCCAATTAAAAAAAAAAAGAATCCACCTTGCAATGCAGGGGACACAGGTTCAATCCCTGGTTGAGGAATTAGGATCCCACATGCCACGAGGTAACTAAGCCTGTGCAAAGCAGCAAAAATAAAAGATCCCACAGGACACAAGGAAGATCCTGCATGCTGCAACTAAGATACAACCAGCCAGATACATAAATGACTTTTAGAAAAGAATTTTTTAGAAAGTTCACTCACTATAGCAAGTGGACGCAGGAAATCCATTTTGGAGTCGCTCTTCTTCCTTTTACACGGTTGACAGAGAGAGGCAGAGGCATCAGGACCCCATGCTATGGTTCCCTCATCCCACAGTCCCTAGCCGTGAGCCCCTCGAAGTGATCAGCAGACCAGCAGATCCAAGCCCACCCTCCCTCAACGTGGACCAGACCAGGGTGAACCCCAGCCTCTGGGAAAAAAACCGCCAACTGAGAGAAGTCAGTCCAACCCTCCGTCCTGAGCACTTTAAACACATGCCACAGAGACTGGAGTCAGAGGACAGAGAGCCCCGGGAAGCCACACGGCACGGAAGGTAGGAGCGAGGCGTCGTGTCAGCAAGGAGAGACAGCGGGACCAGCGCAGAGGGGAGCCGGCAGGGCAGGCTCAGCCCCAGGCTCGAGTCCACTGCAGACGCGCGGCTCCCTTTGGTCTCCTTCCCTCGAGGCTGAGGTGGCTCGGCTCTCCTTACACAAAAGCAGCCTTCACTGCACCTAGCACGAGCGCCCATGTTCCCTGCGGGAAGCTGCTCCAACCGCTTCCCTGTGACGCCAGTGTCTGGCGCCCAGCCTCTTCTGAACAAACGAACCTCAGAGCTGATGACCACTGCGCGTCCATCGTGTGTGTGGGTGTGTGTGTCTGTCCACACACACACATGGCATGAGGTGGATTCTGAACCTTCATTTAAGGCATCACCTGCCAACTTAGAATAATGAAAATACTGCCACATATCTACCCTCAGCTCCTTATAGATACTTTTCTCACTGGGTTTTACATCCGTTTGGAGGGTGGTTTTCATCATGAAAAAACATACATAATGTAAAACTAACTACTTTACCCCTTTCTGAACGTAAAATTCAGTGGCGTGAAGTCCACTTACACTGCTGTTGTGCACCATCCCTGCTCCCCACTGTTTATCTTGAAAAGCATCCTGAAAAATCCTGACTTTTTCATTCTTATTAAACAAATGATTTCTGTCTCTGCTCGGTCATCGAGCGACAAGGGCACTGAGCCTCCAGAGAGGTGGTGCTGCGGGAGGCTGGAGAGGAGGGAGCAGAGAATACCCGCAACCACTTGGAGCAGCCCCAGAGCAGCTAAATTCATTCTCGGATCCTCTAGACGTGGCCACAGAGGCCGGAGACTAAAAATACCTGGAGAGGACAGATAACAGCTGTCAAGGAGACTCAGCTCGGTTAGAAAGGTTGCCACTATCACCAGATTTGCATCAGAAGACAGCCATGCAGGCAGCAATGGGTCATTTGGAGAATAATCAGATTCAGTAGAGAAAGACTGATGGGCCTCACCTCCCAGAGTGCCTGAATAAATCTCTGGGCCTTGAATTTGGTCAAGTAATCCATGATCAATTTCTGGAGGACCCCTAGGATGAAAAACAAGTACTTCAAAAATGTTGAGTACCCACTCGCTACCTTCCATTTGTTATGGCTTTCTTTGTAATCACAACAGCCTATAGCAATAAAAGTAAATGAGGAAGAGGCCTCCATCAGAAGCTTCATCAAAGCAAATGGTTCAGCCAGCACATTTCAACATGGCAGAGACAGAACGGATAAGGCAGTGTGTTGCCAAGAACACCGGGAACTTTCACTTGCCCCTCAGTATCTTTAAACAGGAAAAAAACATCCCAACCCTGATGCCAGGCCTTGAGCGGCCCAGGGAATGTACCCAAGTGAAGATGCAATATGATCAATTACAGTGGCCCCGCCGCAACTCCCCAGTCTACCTGAGTTTCTTAGTAGGAAGAGTCTAGCAATCAATACATCTTCGTAACAGTTATATTAATCAACTCCGGGAAATAAAGCTAAATGAATATAAATAATACTACCTTACACAGAAAATGTCTGAGGTTAGCAGACACTTTTGCATCTATACTCATGTATTATTTAAGTCTATTTTTCCAAAACTATAAACTCTCATCCATATCAGAATAAAGACCTGTAATGTGTCACAGGGAATAACTAAGCAGAATGAACATTTTTGTGCTGTGCATCTTTAACAACTTGAATAATCTTTTTACAATTTTTAACTCACAGCATGTTAGACCTAAAGAGTTAAGCCCTCTCGGTACACCAGAAAGGAGGCGCCTCAGTGACTACGGTTCAAATTCCTCCTACACTGACGGTCTGAGCCAACACATTAATTCTTGACCTGGAGCAAGTACCTCAAAAGGAAAAGATAGAGTTACACAGGAAAAGACAGCTGGGTACCAACACAGCAAGCCATGAAGCGAAATCCCACACATCTAGCTTCATTTTCTTATCATCGCAAGTCAGAACGGTAAGGAACTTTAGAGGTCGTCACCAGGACTACCCTCTACTCAACACGTGACTCCCCTAAAAATTAGGACCGACTAACTCATTATGCGAGAGCTGAAGCCGTGGAAAACCAAGAGGAGATGCTGAGCCAAAATGGAGAGTAATCAAGCAGGAGGGGGTGAGGAGGAGCAGGTGGCAGAGACCAGGGAAACAGGCTCCTCACACCGGGCCTGAAGAAGAGGCAGCCCAGACAGCAGCAAGCACACCTTCCGCCGGAGTCCCCGCTCCCGCTCCCCAGTGTTTCTGGCTACAGAAAGAGGAGGGATGAGCTGGGACCCACTGTGGACTTGTCCTCAAAGCATGCAGGGAACCTAAGCCTCTGACGCCAGAGGACTCATCTAGCACTGTTTGGTTTAGGGTAAGACAAAGATGATAATGCTGACACCACAGCTAGACTGCCCAGCATTTTGAAATCTGAGCTACAAACCCATAACTTTTCATAAATCCTACAGCAGTCCACAGGAAAGCATGGTTTTGAAAATGAGGCAGTGTTTACGGAAACCCTGTACCATTAAATATTCCTTTCTTCAATAGTATTTACAATCAGATTCCTTCCTGGAAATTGTATTTAAATAATTTTAAAACGATTTAGTTCTTAGAGAAAATAATAAACATCGTTTGAGTCAGCTTCAAATGCTTATTCATGTCTACTTGCTCTCAGTTTTTTTTTTCTCAGAGCATCCACTTAAAGGAGAACGCCAAACAACAGACCACAAATCTCTGTTCCCCATCAGAAAACTTGGGTCACCCAAAAGGAACTCAAAGCTCTCGTTTCATTTAGGGCTGGGAGAAGACAGTATCTCTGAGTTGTCAGGAGGTTTAAGAAGTCATCTCAGGAGTAACCCTGGATATCAATCAAAATGGTTGCAGTTCGAATCATCTCTAACCATAAATTGTAACTGAGCTAAAATGATTTCTAAATATAACACACTTTACTTCTACATGTTTCTTGGCAATTAAATAACTGGAAAGTCAACAAACCCCCAAGAAACCAGAGAAAATGAACTTTTTTCAAGCTCACCATTCATCAACTAAAGGAGGCCCGAAAGATGCCAGCCGCTAGAGGCCTAGCCTCCAGCCCGGCCCTGCAGAGGCCAACTCCAAACAAGATTTCTTCAAGAACTGCTCTCAGGCAGCACTAAATTGCAAGCAGTGACCTCCCTAGAGGAGAAGTTGGCGTCGACAGCTACAGGAGTGCATGATCGAGGAAAAGGAAACCCAACTGCCATACAAGGACGGCCATGCCAGTTACATAACTATGAGCACAACATAGTGAAACTCTAGTATCAGTTACTTAAAACATTTCCAGAGCAATGGGACACCCCTCCCAAAAAACACACCCAAGTGCATTCCAAAAGTAATGTGTACAATGTAATTTAATCTGCAGGCCTAGCCTCTCTGAAATAAAGCACAATCCTCCAATTCAGTCAAATTACAACAGGAATGCTACTTCCTAACAAAGGAGCTACAGTACGGCACCCTGAACTTCATGGGAGAACAAAAATGTAGTGTCAATATGTTCACAACACAACTCAATCCACAGAATCATGAGATAATTAAACTGACTGTTTTTAGGTTTCAATCTGTTTCGCCAGAAACCTTGTCCAAACTACACTGATGCAAATCAGCATGAGCAACCATGGCTCCATCAAAACAACTCCAGCATCTTTTGTTTTACCTTTTATCGCTGACTTATGGGCTGACTGATGGTGAACTGATTTGTGTATGTACCAGAAGTCAGCTCAGGAGCACAGAACAAGAGATTTGGAAGAACCGAATTCATGAATGAAAACGCTGACGTCATAATTCAGCTTCCAGCAGAGCTTCGGGTAGTCTACAAAAAAACAGTGCGTCTTTGGGGATGTTAAATCACTAGTCATTTACTAAAGGGTACAAGATAGAAAAGGGCTTCCCAGGTGGCTCAGTGGTAAAGAATTCACCTGCCAATGCAAAAGACGCAGGTTCAATCCTTGGGTCAGACAGATCCCCTGAAGAAGGAAATGACAACCAGCTCCAGTACTCTTGCCTGGAAAATTCCACGGACAGAGAAGCCTAGTGGGCTGCAGTCCATGGGGACACAGAGAGTCAGACAGGACTGATGACTGAGCACACACAAGAGAGAGAAAGCCCTTGCCCAAGATAAGGGAAGGGACAGGAAGAAAGAGGGAAAGCCAAACTAATAACCTTTTCCCTAGACCAAACATGAAAAATACACAGTGCATATGCTACAAACAATCATCACTTCTAAACCATGGAAATATTTCTTATTATTGCTAAAAGCACTATTTTTTTTAAAAAAATATGGTTAGCTATGTCTCTAAATAAGAACATAGTCTCATTCCCATCTTAAATCTTCCTCCCACCGTGCACCATCACATTCAAAAAAGCGGACACCATATAGATTAATTCTTCACTAAAAACTACCTGGCATTGCCAAACCATGCTTAATTTTGAGCAATTCTGAACGTAACAGGGAGGGACTCAGTGATCGCAGGCAAGATACTGGAATTTTTATGTCAGGGAGCAGGGGGAGAGGAATCCTTTTATCTAATAATGGAATATAAACTAATAAAAAAAGAGATTATAAAAATTTGATTTACTTAGAACTATTAAGAACAGCTAGTGTGCAGACTGTCTACATTTTTCATCTCCTGACAGAATTTAAAATACAACTAGCAATACAAACTTCTATAAAGTTTAAAGATAATTTACTAAGATCCTTTTATTCAAGACACTTAAGTAAATGATTCCTACAGTCCTGATGCTTCCTAGGAAATTTAAGATTATTACATTCTTAGAAAATAAGTGACCCTCAGAGCCTCAGTAACCTCTCCAGAGCACAGAACTAGAAGGACATTCTCTCTTCTTTACCATTCATGTGGCTTAAAATAGACACTCACCCAAAATGGACTTTTTTAAAATTTAAGCAGTAAACAATTTTGCCAATAGACATTTTGAAAAGAAGATCTTATTAAGTTAAAATGCAAGCCTACCGGTTTTATCTGTAAATCCAAAGTGTTAAAAGAGATCATCTCACATTTTTACCACAAATATCTTTGATAGAGCATCACTACCCCCTTGTGGATTCACAATAAAAAATCCTTATCTTCAATCTTCACTTTTTAAATGTTTCATTCTCCTGAACTTCCATTAAAGTTTACATTCTCTTCACTAAGGGGTCATTTTATTTCAATTACTTTTTAAAAGAGAAAAAACACTTAACAATTTAAAATCACCAATCCCTTCAACTTCTTTATCTTCTAAGCATCCCCATTTCAGGGAGTTTTTCTCATACAATAAGTATATTTGCAGATTTCAACATGGTAATCATACCAACAATCCATTTTTTCCTTAGGATACCTGAATTCACTTACAGTCATCATTTTAAGATTTTTTTTTTAATATAATGGGTAATTTCTTCACTATCACATTTTTTCTCTTTGATAATTTCCCTCTTTATAATGATTTCTTTTTATTGCTTCCAAATGGTTTGATATCCATGTGCCCCAGAAAACCAGTGGGGCACATACATCCTCAAGAGGAACTTTTCAGATAAGCATTAAAAGCCAAATCTTAAGTCTTAAAAAGACAAATTCTTGACTATACCGCTGTACTCTCACAAAAGCTTTCTGGCCATCTAAATCAACCCTGATGAAGGAAAAAAAATTTGGAACCTGGCTTTCAAAACTAGAGAAAAAGGCTTTCTTTCTTTTCATTTTTTGTTTTCTAGTTGCAGGAGTGTCTTGGCTGTAGCTGCATACCATTCTAATTTAACACAGACACATATTGCTAAATGTAAACTTAAATAACTGGTTTACCACTTGGTACAGATACTAGATTTAGCTGGAGTATAAATCACCTCCGCAGTAACGTGCAGGCTCCAGAGAGGTCCGAGTCCTGAAGGGTCAGACTCCAGTTTTGGGGAGTCAGCGCCACCTTTTCTTACAGATGTTGGACACAAAAGCAGGGACCAGCAATTCACTAGTCCCATGAGAAGACTAACTCCAGTATTCATTCTAACGGCTAGGCAGAAATAGAGGAGAAAGATCATCCACTTAGCAAGTGTTTTTAAGTAACTAAATACATGATCTTACCTTGTGGTAACTGATAAGGAAAGACTGGAGAGACGGGCCTGGTCTGTTAAACGACTGAACGCTCCACATCACCTGCTCACCCCAACAGAGCCTGTCTATGCAAAAAGAAGCAACTGACAAGGTGCCCAAAGCCAGCAGATGAGCCACGGGAAAGGGGGTCAGAGCTAGCCTTTGTGGCTTCCTTTTCGGGGATTCGCTATGACTGCTGGTTTTAGACTTCAGGGGGAGAGAAAGGGAGAGGGGGTATTTGGATGATATTAAGAAGTGAGATCGGGGGTGAGATTAATGCCACTTAATTAGCATCCAGGTGATAGCATGTTTGAAACTGTTCGAACTCAGCCTCGAACATTTACTTCAAGGCACATCACTATGTGCACTTGTAACTACAAAAACCACACTGCAGAGAACTGAGCAAGGAACCAGCCCCAACCCAGCACATCTTTCTCCTCACAGCCACCCTCTGCTAACAGTCTCAGACAGGCGTGTGTTGGGTACCTGTCTTGAAGGGCCTTGCTAAATCTTAGGAGTATATAAAATGTGACTGCACTTTTCCAAATGAGCAAGGGACTCATGTATGACAGAACATGCAATTCCATCAAGAGTGAGCAGAACACTAGGGTGAACACACAAGAACCATTTCAAAAATATCTCTGGTCATTCCATCTTACAAGATGTCAACTGGCTGAAAGTAAATGAACCCTCTTTAATAAAAAAAAGGCGGGGGGGGAAGTAACGTGGCTGACACTTGGCCTCTCTTTGCAGTGGGGTACATAATATTTCTTTTTTAGTCCAAGGTAATGAACTAAAAAATGCTCAGGAAGCATTACCAATCTTTACACAAGGAGGCCCATGACCTTCTACAAGCAATGGCGTTCAAAGCAGAAAGATGCAACAGAACCTTAGAAATACACAGCCAGCATACTGATAGGGGAGAGGAAAAAAACACCCTTTACTTTGTCCCATCACATAAAAAATCGAGGATTGCTGTCTACTGTCAATATAAACAGAGAAACACTTTCCTTACAAACACATGACAAATATTATGGGATGGAAGACCATCCATATGTCTACAAGTTTCCCTTTCTAATGACAGAACAGCAATACATGTTAATCACAGGACTGATGGCCACAACATCTGTGGATGGCACAAAATACAGAGTTCTGGTGACATCTGATCAACTAAATCCTGAACTTGATTAGATATTCTGAAAATAAACAAAAAGACGAGACAGCCATCACATGCTATAATGCAGAACAGGGCGTGAGTGACCACGCACTCTAACTCATGTTCTATGGACAGAGAAGTGGAGCCAGGACACTCCTTACCCTCACCCTCAGAGACACCAAAGACCACAGACAGTACCGTAAGAGGCAGAGTGGCACTTCAAGACCCCACACCACCTCCTGGATGAAGGCCCCAGATGAAGTCTAGACTTGCTGGCTCTACCCAAAGACATGTATCATTATCAAGCCAAAGAAACTGAAGGAAGTTGGCTAAATGTAGCAAAAAGAAAAATTTCCAAAATCCCACATGGGGAGGCCCAGGCGCTGGAAGGACACACTGTTTCACCAAGGATGCTGTCCGGTCACAGATACAACCATCACCCCTTACCTTGTGGCTTAAATCCCACTCCTCTCCCTACCAAGAAGTAACACTGCCTCTCACTACGGGACAAAAAGAATTGTGGGCATCCCTCTTTAATGACAGAAAGGCTATAAATACAGCAGATCTACAAATAATTTTTTTTAATAATGATGAGAAGGGCAATAAAGAAACCTTATGGGAAAAAAGGGAGGTAGGATTTAAGTTATCCAGAACATCAAAAGAAAAAAAAAAAGGTCATGGTAAGTGATTCTAGAAGATATAGAACATTTTAGGAAATGGTCTTTGATAATGGAAATTCAAAAGAAACACACATCACCTGCCACCACAAAAAATATTCAGTCATATCTTCACATGGATAAAGGACCCCATACTACAAGAGTCTTACACAAGAGTTCTTTCTAAGAATGAAATACTAGCAGAATTGGTTTCTACAGACACTGGAGAGGGGAAATCTGATTTAACATAGGAGGGAAAGAAGAAGTATATTTCAGGTTAATTCTTCATTATTACTGTCACCACTATACTATATACACCCAACCTACACCCCAAAATATTGAAGCTATTGACCAAAATAAAGAAAAGACACAAATAACAGTACCTTTAAAAGGCATAAAGAATTAAATCACATAATAAATAAAAACAGAAATAAGTATACCAGATACCTGGCCTAAGAACAGTCACTAGGATTAGGCACAAAATGTAGATACAACACTTTCTGGCAGTGAAAATGTGACAGCAGTTCATACACTCCTTACTATCTGATGATATGAAATGTTAACCTTAAGAGAATATTATCCCTCTTCTTTTACCACTGTTTTCTATAAAGGACATATACGATCCCATATTCTCTACAATACTTACTATGCTGCTCTTCAAATGCTACACAAGCATCAACATATATCTAAATGACCTGAAAGTTACACCGAGACAGTTAGAACGAAGATTGACTACTTTTTTCTACACACACACCCACACCCACACACATACACCCCACACACTGTCTGAAAGAAAGCTGTTAAGTGCTTCTCCCAGTCTGCCCTCCACCCTCTCCACCACCCCAACTCCTGCGGGGATGGGGAAGAGCTCAATGGGATAGTACACTGCTAGAGTATGTCTTTGTAAGATTACAACCCCAAAAAATTAAAGTTCACAAGAGAATTCCCTGCACGAATATATAAAAAGACAAGTATAAGACAAACTGAAATGTCACGCTCACTAAAAGGTAAAGGAGACCCCTATGGTCTCAAATAGAGTCACATAAACCCTCACCCCCCAACACAGACACACACACACACACAGAAACAGACACAAACACAGACACACACTCCTGCATGAAATACAAGCTCAGTGAAGGTCTCAAGGATGAACGCAATCAATGATGGGAACATGGATGTAAAGACAACTTCTGTCCAAAAGGACAAATGCAAGGGTCCCACAAAGGAGGCAACAGGCACAACCAGGAAGTGAAAGGAAGAGGACGCATAAGGGTCACCTTCTGTTGTTCTTTCCATGAGGAAATTGGAAAGACATACATCTGCACACAAAGACGTGCTTCCCCAAAACTCAGGAGAAAGGAAATGGAGACTGGCCCAGAGGAAGAAGGAATGGAGGCAACATTCAGCTAGAAGACGGGCACTGAGAAGCAGGCTGGAAGAAATACAATCCCCCAGGTACGGGGGCCACACCCAGCATAAACAGAGCTAAATAATGCCACAAGCCTCTAACAAACAGGTTATTTTAGGAGAAAAGCCTAAAAACTATAGAAACGGAAAACGTGGATGAGCAGGATGTATAAAGATGTCTCAGAGAGGAGGCAAGAGCAACCCTACCCGTTTGAAAAGGAAAACCTGACCCACTCTGACCTTGAGTAGAGGTTGCTGCGCACACGTCAACATTCTGAAGCCACTGAACACGGAGATGAAGAAACTCAACATTTGCCAATGCAGAATAAGTCAGACTGTCCACAAAGTAAGGCAAGAGATGTCCCATGGGTCATCCACCCTTGTCCAGAAAGCTGGGCAGAGGGGTAAGGGGTCAGGGGAGGGGCGAGGGATGCTCTAACAGAAAGACATAAAAGTCCATAAGAGGACAGAACCCGTCCAGCCTGACGGTGCACTGGAAGGGGAAGATGGAGAAGCTGAGCTCTAACAGTCTGTGAGGACAGGTGACACAGAAAGCACCAGCACATTGAACTCACAGAAAGGAACCTAACTTCGCACACTAACCTCGAGCGTGTTCCTCTAACTTTAGCATTTTCCTCCTACTGCCCACAGATGGAGCACCCCAGAGGGCAGGGAAAATTCCAAAAGGCAGGCAGCATTACTGGGCAGGGCAGCAGAAGATCCAGCACTGGAAGGGAGAGGAATCTGCTGGGAACACGCCAATACAGACAGCAGGTAGTCAACTGTTTTCTCAGGGTCCTTAATACTATACCCTAAAAATACACAATTCCATCAACTGAATATAGAGGCAGGCAGAATAGAAACAGCACAAAAACTTTTAAAAACCAAATTAATTTTAAAAAAAAAAAGGAAATTGAGGTCAAAAGCACAACTTTCAGACGCTGAGTACGATGCCCACTGGAGAGCTCAATACTGACTGAGGGGCAAGGTTGTGAAGTCAAGGACTGATGCTGAGCCATCCTCCAGGTAACTGCCTCCAGACTCAGTAACCCAGGTGGTAGGGCTCCTCACTAGAAGACCTCTTCAAGGACCCCCAGTGCAGAATCTTGACAGAGCTGGGGCAGGAGGATGGTGGTGATGAGGCTCCATACTCAGCCTGTCCCAAAGTAAGACTCAGCTGACGAATGAGGCAGAAGCAACCACTGGAGTTACAGAAGGGAGGGACCCTGAGCCAAGGGGAATCAGCCAAATACACAAACTGTGTGGCGCACAGGAAACCTGGAGGATCATCCCTCCCACCCTCTCACAAAGTGTCACAGGCCCTCCCAAAGGTACCTTTTCCTAGCATGCACAACCTCTCTCAATTATTTAAATAGCCAAAATAAAACAGTGACATATTTACAGCTATTCATTCCTAGTTCTGTCACAGAAACACATATTCTTCTCACCCGCTCCTATCTTTTGCCCAAAAATACAGGAAATCTCTCTCCTACACCGCAGTAAAGAAGTAGAGATGAGAACTTTTCACCCTGTGAAGGATCAAGCAGGAATGATCACTTAAATTCAGAATGCCTAAGTCACAGCGGTCAGGGGCAAGCCCTCTACACTTTGCCTATTCAGGGACCTGGTGAACATTCAGGATGTCATTCTGCTTATTCTGTCCAGTACAAATGACAGAGGAAGAGCGGCAAGAAGTGGCCATTTATCAACGAGTCTTCGGATTCCTCTAAGCTGAAGAGTTCCCAACAATAGTGATGCATATCTATGTCCTAACACATTAAAGTCTCCATATACACCCAAGATGTAGAGATAGTCATCTAACCCTTTCAACTTCCTGTATAAATGTAATGGATGTAATTTCACCTATAAATATTTGCCTGTATGTGTGTAAACATAAACAAATGCATAGTATCCTTTTTTTTTTTTTTTTTGCCAAAAAAGACCCAAAACCACAAAAAAACAGAAAGCCTCTCAATTTCCCCTTCCCTGAAACCTGTAAGCTTGAAAGAAATGTTTGGATCCCACAAGAGACAACACCAGGACCCAAGGAAGGTTCTAGTACAACAAGGAGCACACTAACAACCTCTTCCCGAATGGCATGTGGGCGACATGGGTGTCTCCACTCCCTTTTCTGGATGGAAAGGCATATGGCTTCTTCTTACCCAGCCAACATGAATACAATTTAAGAAAATTAGAAAAAGTCAAGGTAACAGGCTCACTAAATATGGCTGACTGGGAAACAGAAGCCATAAGGAGGATATGAGTTCTCTTAAAAAAGAAATGGGAAGTTTATTTCCAGGGAAGGTTCAAAGTCTCTTGAATGAAAGATGTACGAAGTCTGGTTCTCAGTGCACAGGAGACAGTAATCATGAACACCCAAAGCCAAGGGCACAGAAGCCTCTTTCTGGGGGAGGTGGGGGGGGGGGGGCAGTGTCAATAGATGAATGCTTGCCCCACCTAAGAGCAAGAGTAAACTGGAAGCAAGGGCAGACCCGTTTCCCTCAGACACAGGCTCACTGCTGGGACCCCTTCTCACTCGAGTACCAGGCACAATGGAAGCCCTGCCCTACATCTGATGGGGCGACAACCCTCACCCAGAGGAAGAACTCCAAGGAGAGGGACACGACAGGGGAGACAGAGAAAGTGGGAAATGAGCCCTGGGATGTCCAGTTCTTCCCAAAGAGAGAGAGAGGGCAACTCAAAGGGTATTCAGGAAATGAGCTCACCCCAACCCAGGAAAGTGTGCGGAGTGGATGCCTCCTCTGTAAGAAGTGTCTGCATTCCTATTTAGAAATTACTTCAGAGCTGCCCAGGCCCCTATACCCACTGGGAGAGGGGGAAGAACAAGGGGAGCCCGAGTCCCCTTGTCCTGACAAAAGGGTCAACAGATGGTGTGCAGAGGCCCCAAAGATTCCACAGAAGATGAGAGGATGAGGCGGACCCCTCTGCCAGAGGAAGATCAGGGTCACAGAAGGTAAAGGGCAAGGGAGTATGGAGAGCCTCACTCGCCGTAGCATCGGAGACCCCACCCTCCAGGCTGCGAGGGGCACAAGGGCAAGAGTGGGATGGGACCGACTGCTAGGGGCGGGGGTGCTGCGCAGGCCCCCTCTCCGGAAGGGAAGGGGGAGGGGTCACACGAGGCCCTTCTGCCCGGGGACGCTCAGCAGGAGAGGGTCCCCCTGGTGGGGAGACGCGCGGGGACCCCGCCGGCTCTGGGAGGCGCC
>SJYV01009798.1:2020680-2048976 GCA_006410875.1 Neotragus pygmaeus
GAGACAGAGCCAAGTTTGCTTCCATCCTGGGCTCACATTCGTGGCTTTCTCGAGCGAATATTCCAGCGTCCACTGCACTCACGGCCCGTGCAAGACGAGGAGACCAGCGAGGTTTCAGTCGCGGAGAGAGAACCCAGAAGCGGGTTAGGGGCCATCCTGGGAGGGAGAGGGGAGGGACAGACACACCGCTGCAGCTTCTCTGCAAATCCGTCCACACCTAGGAAACCAACACACACTGCACAGAGAAGCCTAAAGCCAGAGGAAATGGCAAAGATGAAAATGCCCCGTCGCAGAGAAATTCAGGAATTGTGCACGTGGGCAGGTAGTACCGGAAACAAAGGAGAGAGCTGAAAGCTCCAAGTTTAAAAAAAAAAAAAAAGGGAAGAAAAGTTGAATGAGAAGCAGAGCTCCAGCCCCTCTGTGTGGATCTTGTGTCGTTTGCAGTGAGAACCTTTCAATCCTCTACATTTTATTTTGTCCTTTTCTACCCGTGGGTGACAACTAGCAGAAGCAGCGCCAGGTCCTCGTTTGAGTATTTTGGCACCAAGTTGACTGTCAGAATGAATTTTGCTCCATTTGTAACAACGTGTGTTCTTTTTCTTGTCTTCTCAAGTGAAAATTTCTTGTTTCCCGGAAATGAAAATATTCCCCCCAGAAAAGTTTTGCTTTAGAGACTAATTCTTCAACAAACTTTCATTTTATGAGGGTCAAAAAATGCAAAATTTTAACAATGAGGGCACAATATTTTATCTATTAGCATTCTTAATAGCACCTGTGTTGACGATTTGTGTGGTGAAGCATATTCTTAAAAGTGCCGGTGGCGTTGAAAATTAATGTAACCCTTTTGAAAAGCAATTTTACAGTATGTATTAAAAGCCATAAAAAAGTCTGCATCTTTTGACCCAGTAATCTTACTTCTGGGAATCTATTCTAAGGAAATAACACTAAATGCCGAAAAAACTATATGTGTGAAGGTAGTCTTCACAGGATCACCGTATTTATTACAACAAGAAAAATGTGCTAATGTTGGATGTTTAATAAGTAAATCATGTTGTATCTATACAAGAGAACATCATGGAAGTCACAGACATTAGAAACAGAAAGGAAAATTTACTCATTGCTAGTTGGGGGGGGAGGGGAGAGGGATAGTTTTCTGAAAAATGGCATTATGTTACATGTGATGTGATTCTAAGTAGAAAAAACTGCATTTTGAAAAAAGACTTGATAAACACCCAAAAAATGATATTTGGGAGATTGTAAGTGGTTTTTCTTATTGTCTCTATTTTCTGTAATATAACTATAGTGTTTTATAATTGATATATATTTAAATCGAGATTTCCTTGGCAGTCCAGTGGTTAAGACTCCATGCTTTCAATGCAAAGGGTGCCAGTTCCATCCCTGGTCAGGGAATGAGATCCCACCTGCTTCATGGTGTGGCCTAAAAAAGTTTTTTAATTTAAAAACTATAAATAAATATATATATTTAAATTTAAAATAATTCTTTCAAATGTTCACTAGAGACTAGACACTGTTAGATGCTGAGGATGTGAAGAAAATGTAATTATAAAAAATATGATGGATGTTAACGTGTAATGGTGACTGCAGTCATGAAGTTCAAAGATGCTTGCTCCTTGGAAAAAAAGCTATGACAAACCTACACAGCATATTAAAAAGCAGAGACATTACTTTGCTGACAAAGGTCTATCTAGTCAAAACTGTGGCTTTTCCAGTAGTCATGTATGGATGTAAGAGCTGGACTATAAAGAAAGCTGAGCACCGAAGAATTGATGCTTTTGAACTGCGGTGTTGGAGAAGACTCTTGAGAGTCCCTTGAATAGCAGGGAGATCAAACCAGTCAATCCTAAAGGAAATCAGTCCTGAATATTCATGGAAGGACTGTGCTGAAGCTGAAACTCCAATACTTTGGCCACTTAATACAAAGAACTGGCTCATTTGAAAAGACCCTGATGCTGGGTAAGACTGAAGGCAGGAGGAGAAGGAGATGATAGAGGATGAGATGGTTGGATGGCATCACTGACTCGATGGAAATGAGTTTGAGCAAGCTCCGGGAGTTGGTGATGGACAGGGAATCCTGGCGTGCTGCAGTCCCAGGTGTGAAAAGAGTCAGATACAACTGAGTGACTGAACTGAACTGAATGTGTAATAGGTTTCTATTTTTAATGAACTAATAAAATATTTTGTATGTCTATACAGCACATACACTACAGGTAAATCACAAAACAAAAGCTCAGGACTTCCCTGGTAGTCCAGTGGTTAAGAATACACTTTGCAATGCACAGGATGTAGGTTCAATTCCTGGTGGGGGCAACTAGGATCCCACATGCCACCGGGTAACTAAGTCAGTGAGCCACAACTATGGACCCTGCATGCCACAACAAAAGATCCCAAATGACCCAAAGAAGATCCCATGTGCTGAAACTAAGATCTGATGCAACCAAGTGAATGAATATTTACCAAAAAAAAAAAAAGCTCTTCAGAGTCCTCAGTTATTTTTAAGAGTGGAAAGGTATCCTGAGACCAATGAGTTTGAAAGCCTCTGGACTGGAGAATGAGATGTTTTGGCAGGGGACTGGTTGGCTGGTCTCCTAGACCATTCCAGCTGCTATAACAAAGCTTCAAAGACTGGGTGGCTTATAGCAACAGAAATTCACTTCCCGTGGTTCTGAAGGCTGGAAGTTGAACGTCAGGGAGCTCCTCACATGGCAGAAAGAGGAGGTGAACTCTCTCATGACTCTTAAAAGGGCACTAACCCCATCATGGCACCCCCTATCATGATTTCATCTAATCCTAATCACCCCCCAAAGGCCCCATTTCTTAATACCATCACGTGGAAGGTAGAATTTCAGCACATGGATTTGCGGGTTGGGCGGTGGGGTAGACACAAGCATTCAGTCCATAACAGCTGGTGTTTGTCTTTGCCTGGAAAGGTAACCAAGAGATGGATATTTTCAGTAGGGAAAGTGACCTGTGTTGCTAAAAAAAAAAAAAAAAAAAAGCTCAGTTAGAAGGGCTTCCTGGTAATTCAGTGGTTAAGACTCCATATGCCAATGTGGAAGATATGGGTTCGATCCCTGGTCCAGGAAGATCCCACCTGCCTTGAGGCAACAAAGCCCATGTGCTATAACTACTGAGCCTGTGCTCTAGCATCCAAGAGCTGCAACAGCTGAGCCCACATAACACAACTTCTGAGCCTGTGTGCCTGGAGCCCAGGCTCCCCAAGAGAAACCACCACAATGAGAAACCTGCGTACCAGCAACTAGAGAGTAACCCCAACTGCCCCAGCTAGAGAAAGCCCACAAGCAGCAGCAAAGACCTAGGTTTTTTTAATAATTAAAAAAAATCTTTTTAAGAACCCAGTTAGAAAGGAGAGGAGTCAGAAGACACGCTGGACACCCCACCATCTGAATCCTTGCCCATTTTGTCCTTAATGTTCTTTCCAGAAAGGATGTTACTGTCTAGTACCAGATGGAAATACATGAATAATGTGAATATTAAGAAGTTACTTCTCTACCTCAAAAATACTTAGAGTGTCCTTTCCTGGTCAGCATTCTGAAGTACTTAAAAGTGACTGTTTATTATTACTGCTGATGATAATAATAAAAGTGCTTGGAGGAATTCCGCTCAATGTTATGTGGCAGTCTGTATGGGAGAGGAGTTTAAGGGAGAATGGATATAGTATACGTATGGCTGAGTCCCTTTGCTGTCCACCTGAAACTACCACAACATTGTTAATCAGCTGTACTGCAATCATTGTGGACAGTGACTGCAGCCATGAAACTGGAAGCCACTTGCTCCTTGGAAGAAAAGCTATGACAAACCTAGACAGCATATCAAAAGGCAGAGACATCACTTTGCTGACAAAGGACCATATAGTCAAAGCTACTGTTCTTCCAGTAGTCTTGTATGGATGTAAGAGTTGGACCATAACAAAGGCTGCATGCCAGAGAATTGATTCTTTCGAACTGTGATGCTGGAGAAAACTCTTGAGAGTCCCTTGGACAGCACAGAGGTCAATCCTAAAGGAAGTCAGTCCTGAATATTCATCGGAAGGACGGATGCTGAAGCTGAAGCTCCAATACTTTGGCCACCTGCTGCCAAGAACTGACTCATTGGAAAAGACCCTGATGCTGGGAAAGATTGAAGGTAGGAGAAGGGGGGTGGCAGAGGATGAGATAGTTGGATGGCATCACTGACTCAATGGACATGAGTTTGAGCAAACTCAGGAAAATAGTGAAGGACAGGGAAGCCTGGTGTGCTGCAGTCCATGGGGTCGCAACAAGTCAGACATGATGGAGCGACTGAACAACAATTATCAGTTCAGTTCGGTTCAGTCACTCCATCGTGTCTGACTCGTTGTGACCCCATGAATCGCAGCACGCCAGGCCTCCCTGTCCATCACCAACTCCCGGAGTTCACTCAGACTCACATCCATCGAGTCCGTTATGTCATCCAGCCGTCTCATCCTCAGTCGTCCCCTTCTCCTCCTGCCCCCAATCCCTCCCAGCATCAGAGTCTTTTCCAATGAGTCAACTCTTCGCATGAGGTGGCCAAAGTATTGGAGTTTCCGCTTCAGCATCATTCCTTCCAAAGAAATCCCAGGGCTGATCTCCTTCAGAACTATACTTCAATACAAAATAAAAAGTTAAAAAAAAATAAAATAGTAGAAGTGCTTGGACTTGCTTCCTTCAACTCCATTTACTGAAGCTCCATGTTACTGGGTTGGAAGAGGAAAGCTAGGGCTGAACTGAACCCGTCTGAGAGCTTAATGGCTCCTATAAGGGCAACTCACCAACACAGATGAGGAGGAAATAATTACTCTGTCTATGCTTTCCTTAGATTTGAAGGGGCTGCATTGTGAAAAGCAATAACATTTTAAAGTCCTAATTTCAAAAACTTTCTCCCCTTGCCTTTCCTTTAATTAATTCTTTTAATTTGGAGGTAATTGTAGATTTGCATGCAATTTTAGGAAATACTACAGAGATATCCCTTGTCCCACTGCCTTTTCAAGATAAAACATAATAAAAACTTGTGGGCTTTTTTTTTTNTTCAAGAAAGATCATCTATCCAGCTGTGGCCATTTTTCCAAAGTCTCTAGGCACAAATGGGGAGATCAATTGTGCTAATAGCTTTTAGTGAACAGTTTATTCATCTCCATCATCTGTGATTATTGGTAGTTCCTGACAGGGTTTCTTCACCAGGGGTCTCCAGATCCATAAATAGATATCAGGGGAGTCTGTGAACTTAGGTTGAAGAAAGTCTTTATTTTCCTCACTGATATATTTCATGTGCCTCTGATTTAAAGCTTGGAAACAATCCAGAGCACTAGTGGCAGTATTTGTGATTTTGTCACTAACAGAAGTCATACATATTTTCATACCACATTTTAGTTGCTGCATGTCACAAAACATCATTTACGCCCATTGCCACCTCAAAATTAGGATAGTTATATATTAAGGGCATTAATTATTTAATGCATTAAACAGATAATTGGGACTTCCCTATAGCTCAGATGATAAAGAATCTGCCTGTANGCTGCATGTCACAAAACATCATTTACGCCCATTGCCACCTCAAAATTAGGATAGTTATATATTAAGGGCATTAATTATTTAATGCATTAAACAGATAATTGGGACTTCCCTATAGCTCAGATGATAAAGAATCTGCCTGTAGTGCAGGAGACCCAGGTTTGATCCCTGGGTCAGGAAGATCCCCTGGAGAAGGAAATGGCAACCCACTCCAGTATTCCTGCTTGGAGAATCCCATGGACAGAGGAGCCTGGCAGGCTACAGTCCATGGGGTTGCAAAGAGTTGGACAAGACAAAGCGACTAACACACACACACACACACACAAACAGATTATTATTAATATTTGCTGCATTGATTAAGGTAATTGATTGATTGGTTATTGGTCATAATCAGAATTATTTTGGAATTTTTTGAAAAATACAAATGCCCAGATATGGCTTTTTCCCCTCAGAGCTCCAGATATGTTTCTGATGAGCAGTCACGTTTAAAAGCAACTGGACTATATGATGATCTTTATTTTTATCCAGTTTGTTTAGCTTTTTCTACTTCATATTCAGTTCTGTTCAGTTCAGTTCAGTCGCTCAGTCNGGATGGATAGACAACAAGGTCCTATGGTATAGCACAGGGTACTATATTCAATATCCTGTGATAAACCACAATGGACAGGGAAGCCTGGCATGCTGCAGTAAATGGGGCTGCAAAGAATTGACACAACTGAGCAACTAAACAACAAACCACAGTAGAAAATAATATTTTAAAAAATGTCTGTATATGGATTGAATATAACTGAATCACTTTCCTGTGCCTCAGAAATTGACACAACGTTGTAAATCAACTATCCTTCAATTAAAAAAGAGATGTTGTTTAAACAATAGCTATAATCATAAAATCTCTCCCTATCACCCAGCTATTGCATAAAACATGCCTGAGTGCACCTGCTGTCTAGAGGCCCTCCTTGGAGTTACAGCTCAATGCCTTTGACTGAATGTATCTTACCTCCGTAAGATTCAACCCAGCTTTTTCTAGACTTTCCCTTTTAAACTAAAGCCTTTCCTCTCCCTCTTGAGCCTTCTGGTATGACAACCAGATAGTTTCTTTTATTCAATCCAAACTCAGGACCAAAGAAATGCCTTTTTTTTTTTTTCTAAAGAGGAAAAAGATTAAAGAGATGGGGCTTGGCTGGTTCAGATGGGCACGTCATGACTTCCAAAGTCAACAGATTTACGAGGCCAGGATGCCACCTCTGCTTCCTGGAACCCAGCGAGACATCTGTGGAACCCCTCAAAATCCCTACCGAACAAGGACTTGGGGCAGCAGTGTGACTGGAGAGAGGGGACTTTAGTGTCTGCACAGCAAGGCCCGGTTTTCGTATGCATTGTCTTGTTTATTCAGGGTGCTTCCAGGAGACTGATGGGGATGGTAAGGTTTCTCAAGTCCCCCCACCCCCCGCCCAGCCACCACTGAAGCCTGGTGAGACCATGTGGAGGACTCTGTTTTGTCTCTTTTCTCACTTATTTGCCTCAGCACTTTCCAACATCATTTATGTTGACTCCCCATCTCCCAGGGAAGCTTTGTTTAGTTGTCAAAAGCAAGATGATCTGTCAAAACACCTGAATGAAAAAGCTGCGGTTCCATCAGCACTATTGTCTTTGATGGTCGCTAAGAAGCCAGGGCTGGAGAAGAATCACACCAATGCTATCCACCAAAGAAAATTTGAAGAAAAAAAAGTGTAGACTCAGAGGCCATTTCGTTGTCATTATCTTTTCCATTTTTCAAATGAAGTGAGTAACGTAATATATTATAGAAAAACTTGAATGAATTTTTTGGCCAACCCAGTAATTTTCTTTGTGTCTTAAGCTGTGGCATATTACACAGTCATTTAAAGTGAAAGTGAAAGTCTCTCAGTCATGTCCGACTCTTTGTGACCCCATGGACTGTAGTCCATAGAAATCTCCAGGCCATAATATTGGAGTGGGTAGTCATTCCCTTCTCCAGGGGATCTTCCCAACGCAGGGATCAAACTCAGGTCTCCCGCTCTGCAGGTGGATTCTTTACCAGCTGAGCCACCAGGGAAGCCCAAAGGTCAGGGTAAATCAGTATGTCCTGCTATGGAAGTTTCTTCAGCTTAAATGTGTCACTGATAAGAAGGAAGGCCCAGAGCATAGTACATAGGATTCTTGTGTGTGTACAGATACAATGTTCATTGTCTATATAGATATTCTTGTATATACAGAAAAAAAGTTTCTGGAAGAATAGCAAGAAGTCTATTGCCTGTGGTTAACTTTCAGGATGAGACCAAAAAAAAAAATAGAAAGCTCACTCTTCATTTTATATTGTTTAAATTGTTCGTCAGGTACATTCAGCCAAGCAGTACTTATTGGGTGCCTCTGATGTGCCAGACCCTGGTTCAAGGTGCTGGGGATACAACAGTGAACAAAACAGACAAAAATCCTGGCCTCATGGAGCTGATGTGGAAGTGGACGCGATAAACAAGCATATGTATCATCACAGGTTAGAGAAGAAAAACGCTAGAAGAAAAATAAAGTAGGGTGAGAGGGAGGAAGAAGGAAGGTGCCGCCTTAGATAAGCAAGGTCTCAGACCTGAAGGAAGCTGGAGGAAGCCAGGCAGTTGCAGCAGGTGGAGGAACATTCTGGACAGAGAAAAAAGCAAGCGCAAAAGCCCTGGGGCAGGGGCGCACTCAGTGTGCAGTAGGAACTGGGATACACCATTCGCAAAGAGTTCTGGGACAGGAATCCAAAGAGGAAGCTAAAGCTTTATCACACAGGACTGTGAGTTCCATGGTGAAATCTCTGGGGTTTATTCTGGAGGTTCTAAAAAGCTGGTGGAGGACAGTGAGCTGGGAGTGTAATCTCAGTGGTGTCATAAAAGGATCCGTCTGCCACGATGTGGAGAACAGGCTGCAAGGGAGCAAGTGAGGTAGCAGAGAGACTGGCTGGGAGACTCTTGCAATCGCCAAGACTTGACAGGGTTTAAGGCACTTTCCCTTTCCTGTGGCTGCTGTAACTAATTACCTTAGCAGCTTAAAACAAGCTAAGTTTACTCTCTTACTGTTCTCTTAAAGTCCAAAAACAGTTTCATTGAACCCAAACCAAGGTGCTGGCAGGGCTGTACTCTCTCCAGAGGCTCCAGGGAATCTCTGTTCCAGGCCTCTTCCAGCTTCCAATGGCTGTCAGCATCCTTGACTTGTGGTCACCATGCTTATCTCTGAGGCCAGACCTTCAGATCTCTCTCTGTCCCATCTTCACAGGGCCCTTTCCTGTGTATGTGTTTCAAATACCCCTCTGCGTCTCTCTTATAAGGACACTTGTGACGGCATTTAGAGACCACCCAGACAATCCTGGATAATCTCCCTCATCTCAAGGTCCTTAACTTGGTCACATCTACAAAGATCCTTTTTCCAAATGAGGTGATAGTGACAAGTTCCAAGGATTATGACCTCATATCTTTGGGTCCATTAATCAGTCCAGCATACCAAGGGGTGGCAAACTGTTTTAGCAAAGGACCAGATAGTAAATCTTTAAGCTTTGCATACCCTGTGGTCTCTGTCACAACTGTCATAGAATTGGCAAAAGCAACAATGGACAGGGCTTCCCTGGTGTCTCAGTGGATAGATTCGAGACACAGGTTCAATCCCTGCTCTGGGAAGATCCCACATGCCTAAGAGCAACAAAACCGGTCTGCCACAATTATTGAGCCTGTGCTCAAGAGCCCGGGAGCTGAAACTAATGAGCCCACATGCCATAATTACTGAAGCCCAAGCACTCTAAAGCCCATGCTTTGCAATAAGAGAAGCCACCACAATAAGGAGCTGCAACTAAAGAGTAGTCCCTGCTCCCTCAACTAGATAATAGCCCCTGATCCCTCAACTAGAGAAAAGACTGCTCAACAGCAAAGACCCAGCACAGCCAAAAATAAATGAATACGTTTTTCTAAAAACTAAGCAACCATAGACAATATGGAAACCAGTGGGCATGCCTACGTTCCAAAAAGAACTAAAAAAAAAACAGCCTCAGGTCTTAGATCAAAGTGGAAGTCTTAGAGATATGTGGATTTGGAATATGTATTCGTAGAAATATCGCCCAAGTTTTCCTGATGAATTAGATGTGAAATATATAAGTAAGAAATGCTCTGGGCCAAGATTTGACTCTTAAGAATTTTGCCTGAGCAACTGAGTAAATGGTGGTGTCATTTAAAGTCAGGGGCAGAGCAAGTTAAGGATAAGACTTCCATTTAGGACTTATTCATTCTGAAATGTCTATCAGATACTCAAGTGGAGATATCAAGAAGGCAAGTAGGTATATGCATGTGAGGCACAGAGAGGTGTGGCTACAGATAGAAATTGGGAAGTAACCAGCATTCAATGGTTTCTAACTATGGAACCTGATAAGGCTTCCTGGGGGAGAGAAGAGTGTAATTCATGCTTTAAGTAAGTAAGTAAAGTCGCTCAGTTGTGTCCGACTCTTTGCGACCCCATGGACTGTAGCCTATCAGGCTTCTCCATCTATGGGATTTTCCAGGCAAGTGTGCTGGAGTGGATTGCCATTTCCTTCTCCAGGGGATCTTCCCGACCTAGAAATCGAACCCAGGTCTCCCGCATTGCGGTCAGATGCTTTACCGTCTGAGCCATTTACTCAATCACAATTTTCAAAAACTTTTTAGAATCATGACTCTCATAAAAATATAGTGCATATGTATTGAAAATTTTCTTTAATTAGTGAGGGAACAAGTAAGGTGTTGAAACCAGTCCAAAAGAAAATCTGAAGAACAGAGATATAAGTATAGACAAGGAAGAATGCTTGCTAAAAGCTGCAAAATTCATTCATCTCCTATGGGGCAATAGTATCATGTGGGACTTCCTTGGGGGCCCAGTGGATAAGAACATGCCTGCCAAGGCAGGGGACACGTGTTTGATCCCTGGTCCAGGAAGATCCCACATGCTGGGGAGCAAGTAAGCCTGTGTGCCACAGCTGCTGAAGCCCGAGCACCGAGAGCCTGTGTTCTGCAACAAGAGAAACCACTGCAATGAGAAGCACCGCAGCTAGAGAGTCGTCTCCACTCGCCACCGCTAGAGAAAGCCTGGGCAAAGCAACGAACACTTGGTGCAACCAGAAAGAAAAAGTGTCATAACTGGGGTTATCTTTTCTACAGAACAAGAATCACTCACATCCACGGGCAAGAATCATTTGCAATACTCCCACTTTTCTACTTGTGCTGAGTCCACAGAAAGGTAGGAGAAAGATGATCACTTGTGAAGAATCGATTCTTTCCCAGAGGGTCCACTGGGCAATGCCCAACCTTTGGCTGAAAGAACGCTCCTGCTCATTTCCAAATCACAGGCAAATTTTTCCTGATGTCGTCATTCGGCATTTTTTAAATTTATTTTATTGAAGTGTAGCTGATTTATGATGTTGTGTTAATTTCTGCTGTACAGCAAAGTGATTCCCTGATACATATATATATATTCTTCTTCATGTTCTTTCCCATTACGGTTTATCACTGAATGTTGAATACAGTTCCCTGTGTTACACAGTAGGACCTTGCTGTGCATCTATTCTATATGTAATAGTTTGCATCTGCTGATCCCAAACTCTCATCCCATTCCTCCCTCACCACACGAGCCCCTTGGCAACGCANACTGAATGTTGAATACAGTTCCCTGTGTTACACAGTAGGACCTTGCTGTGCATCTATTCTATATGTAATAGTTTGCATCTGCTGATCCCAAACTCTCATCCCATTCCTCCCTCACCACACGAGCCCCTTGGCAACGCACGTCCATTCTGCATATCAGTAGGTTTGTTTCTGTTTTGTAGATAAGTTCATTTGTGTCATATTTTAGATTCCACATATAAATAACATAATATGATGTTGATCTTTCTCTTTCTGACTTATTTCACTTAGCGTGGTCCTCTTTAGGTCCATCCATGTTGCTGCAAATGACATTATTTCTTTCTTCTTTAGGAATGGATTAGTATTCTGTTGTACAAATACACCACATCTTCTTTATCCACTCATCTATCGATAGACATTTAGGTGGTTTCCATGTCTTGGCTACTGTAAATAGTACTGCTCTGAACACAGGTGTGCATGTGTCTCTTTGAATTATAATTTTGTCCAGATATATGCCTGGGAGTGGGGTTGCTGAATCATGTGGCAACTCTGTTTTTAGTTTCTGAGGAACCTCCATACTGTTCTCTATAGTGGCTGCATCATTTGGCATTTATTGAACATCTACTAAAGGACACACACCATTCTGCAAAATTAGAGTACATCACTGAACAAAACCCAGATTCCTGGTCTCTTGGTACTTTTCTTCTAGCAGGAGACAATAAACATAACAAAGAAATTCTGTAATACGGGAGAAGGTTGTCAATGGTATGGAAAAAAATAGAAAGTGGAGCAGTTTGAAGGGGATCAGGAGTACCCATGTTTGGAGATAGTTTTTTGATCAGTGTAGATCATTAACAAATTGATATTTGAGGACTTCCCTGGTTAGTTGGTTAGTTAGTTCAGTCACTCAGTCATGTCCAACTCTTTGCGACCCCATGAATCGCAGCACGCCAGGCCTCCCTGTCCATCACCACTCCGGGAGTTCACTCAGACTCACGTCCATCGAGTCAGTGATGCCATCCAACCATCTCATCCTCTGTCGTCCCCTTCTCCTCCTGCCCCCAATCCCTCCCAGAATCAGAGTATTTTCTAATGAGTCAACTCTTCCCATGAAGTGGCCAAAGTACTGGAGTTTCAGCTTTAGCATCATTCCTTCCAAAGAAATCCCAGGGCTGCTCTCCTTCAGAATGGATTGGTTGGATCTCCAGTGGTTAAGACTTTGTCTTTCAGCGCAAGGGAGTTTGATCCCTGGGTGGGGAGCTAAGATCCCACATGCCAGGTGACCAAAAAAAAAAACAGAAGCAATATTGTAACAAGCTCAGTAAAGACTGTAAAAATGATCCACATTGAAAAAAAAAAAACCCTTTAAAGCACAAAGAAATTGACATTTGGACCAAAACTCAAAAGAGGTAAGGGAGTTAGACTTGTGAATATTGCAGAGAAAAATGCTGAAAATATAAAAAGAGTTCAGAATTTTTTTAAAAGAAGGTTCATTTTATTTTTAATTAGTGAAGGGAAAAAAGCAGCAAAATTAAAATCCTAGATTGAGTCAAAACAGTTTGTTTTCCTGCTTACAACTCATTCTTTCAAATTCTTAGCAGACGGATGCCGTGAGTACAATGCGAAATCAGAAGAATAATTTTAACAGTCCTGATCTTTTCCCCTTTCAGAAGGAAAATTGGCTCTTCATTTTCATTGGAGGAGAGATCCAAGTACCTCACAGTGCCGCCCACGAAGAATCAGACTGTGTGTGTGACAATACTTAAGGGAGAATGAAAATCTTAGTAGTAAATAGCAACTCAAAAATAGGTCTCTTGAAAGAGAATATTTGCCAGTTAATGAAAGAACTGCTCTGGAGTAGATCTGGAACTCCTGATCTGATTTCCAAAACTCTGCTGTAGTCAATGTGGGGAAATTCAGTTTTGTTTCCCTGCTCTTTATTTGAAGGGGGAGGGGGTCAGGATTATTTCCATTTTAATTCGAACTGGGTAAAGCAGAGCCCTGGGCTACCCAGGTGGCATTAGTGGTAAAGAACCAGCTTGCCAACTCAGGGGATGTAAGAAATACGGTTTCGATCCCTGGGTCTGGAAGATCCCCTGGAGGAAGGCATGGCAACCCTCTCCAGTATTCTTGCCTAGAGAATCCCATGGACAGAGGAGCCTTGCAGGCTACAGTCCATGGAATCACAAAGAATTGGACACGTCAAGTGAGTTAGCACGCATGCAAAGCAGAACCTTAAGACTTATGCAAAGATTTCTTAAAGTACAATTTTATTCAGTGACAAAAGATTTCTTTCTTTTTCATCTTGTCAAACATAATCACTCCCAGATAAAGTCAATTTGCTCTTTTTTGCCTTACTGTTAGGCTATTTCCTTTTGCCAGCTGACTAACGTTTTTCTAGGGCAGGTTGGAATTAATCATTTTGCATCCTGAGGTTGTTCAGGCCAGCCAGGGCTAGGGATTAGAAACAATAAAACCAGGGTTTGCCCTCTAAAGGAAGACCTCACGCTTGTCCAGGTGTTGACGTGAGACCACATGAGAAAGGACAGTCTGGGACATTTTAACCAAATAGGCTGATCTTGATTCTCCAGATCTGGGAAAATGTGTTCATTTGTCACCCTAACTAGAAGTCATTTGTGCTAATTATTCCAGAACTAGTGGCCGTTTTCTGCTTTCCCAAGAGGCCGCACCATCTTGGGAACACAGGCACACTTCATTGTTTTTATCTCTGAATCCCCTTGGGCCTTCTAGGGAGTTCACTGAAAAATCCCAAACCCTCCTTGTATTCTCACCCCTGTGGCTAGAAGCCCTGAGTGTTGATTTTCCACTGGGCATCTTCAAGTGACCTGAAACACCGTGTTCTTTCCACTAGGGTGGTGTCTTAATTGGCCCCTTCTGCAGAGCCAGCCTCCCGTCTGCCTGCGCTCAAAAAAAAAAAAGTGCCCACTTGTCCTTCTTATGTCTGGTGCCTTAAGACCCAAAGGCAGAATGTGGTCCCCAGCATACAGGGGCAGTAGGCTGGGACCAGCCGGTGCTTTTAGGCCGGCTGGCCAGGGTGCTGAAACAAATGTCAAGGGATATTTGCTGCAAAGAGGCTCCAGAAATAATGTAAAATTGTTCTGTCCTTTTAAAAATGGAAAATGCCTTGGCAGGGTGATATATTATTTGCCTGGCTGCATTTTCTCTCTGTCTCCGTCAAGGCTTGAAAACTACTGGCACTCCTGCCTTTTCAAGCGAAACTCGNCTTAAGACCCAAAGGCAGAATGTGGTCCCCAGCATACAGGGGCAGTAGGCTGGGACCAGCCGGTGCTTTTAGGCCGGCTGGCCAGGGTGCTGAAACAAATGTCAAGGGATATTTGCTGCAAAGAGGCTCCAGAAATAATGTAGAATTGTTCTGTCCTTTTAAAAATGGAAAATGCCTTGGCAGGGTGATATATTATTTGCCTGGCTGCATTTTCTCTCTGTCTCCGTCAAGGCTTGAAAACTACTGGCACTCCTGCCTTTTCAAGCGAAACTCGATGTAACTGGACCACATCTAATGCCTGTACGATGCAAATGAAGATTGAAACTGTTGTTTCCTTTGATGTGTGTGACTAAATGCTCAAAGGGGATATTTTCTTTTCCATTCTCCAGTGGATAGAGCCTCTTTAAAAATACCTGTTGGCTCCCTCTTCCCACTGGCAATGAGAGTGATTCCTCCATTGGAGGCCAGGTACCATCATGATAGATGCCTTGCTCTGGGAAGAATACCCTGCCCATGTCTGTGATGATCATGAAAGTTCTGGAGGGAATTAAGAAGCGTGAAAGGCACATTAATGCCAAGTACCTGCCATGGGCCACTCAGGCTCACCTGAAAAAGTCCAGAGAGCACATTTTTAGGGCAAAGTTGGGGAAGCAGATGAACCATAGCCAGATTCTCTAGCTCTTTCTGGCACCCAGCAGCACAAAGAGGAGGGGAAGCAGGCAGGGCTGCTGATGGAGGGAGAAGTCAATGCACATGCTGGTCATTCCATCTCACCCCTCATCTTTCCTGCCAAGAGGAGGAACCGAACCTCAACAGCCCCCGTAGCATCCAGACTCTTCGCTGAGCCTGGGTGGTCGCTGGAAACACACAAACATAGGCAAAGAAATCAATAGCTCTGAGCGCTGTCAGAGCCGCCAGACTCAAATTGGCTGTGCTGGGCACTTTGAACCACTTCCATAATGAGGAGAAGCGTAATTATAATCCACCTCCATTACTTTTTCTTGCACGTCCATTTCAGCAAGGCAACCCATAAGCAAAGCTTACATATAAAAGCAAAAACACAGAAACAAACATTTGGAACTGCTGATTTGGATCGTTAAATTTACTTTCTTTCCCTTTTTTTCCTGGTAAATGTTTGCAGTGTCTCACTCAGGGAAGACAGTGAAGAACGGATCACTTTGGATGTGGGGTATCAGATGGTAGGTTCAGGATAACAGGGGGCTTCCCTAGTGGTTCAGCTGGTAAAGAACATGCCTGCAATGCAGGAGACCTGGATTTGATTCCTAGGTCAGGAAAAGCCCCTGGAAGAGGAAATGGCAACCCACTCCAGTATTCTTGCCTGGGAAATCCCATGCATAGAGGAGCCTGGTGGGCTACCATTCATGGGGTCACAAAATGTTGGACAGGACTGAGTGACTAATACTTTCACTTTCCCCCTTTTCCCCTGGTAAATGTTTGCAGTGTTTCTCTCAAGGAGGACAGTAGAGAACAGCTCATTTCGGATGTGGGGTATCAGATGATAGGTTCAGGATAACAAGGATTTCACCACAGTGCTATGTGCCTGGCACCTAGATTGGACCATACACAGGACACTGCGCAGTAAATACTGAATGAATGAGTGAACATTCAGCCCAGCCCTATCCAAAGGAACCAATTGTAGGGCAGGAAATTCACAGAGAGAAGAATTAAAGATAGCCTTTGAATGGATGCTGTATTCATCAACTTAAGTCACCATAACAAAGTACCAGGACTAGGGTGGCATGAACAACAGGAATGTATTTTCTCACAGTTCTGGAGGCAAGACATCCAAGATCAAATCAAGGTCTCTCAGCAGGTTCGATTTCTCCGAAGATCTTTCCTCTGGGTTTGTGGAAGGCCATCTTCTCTCTGTGTCCTTGAAGGGTCTTCCCTCTGCACCCAAGCGTTCACGGTTTCTCTCTGCATGTCCAGATTTCCTCTCTTTATGAGGACACCTGTTATACTGGATCAAGGCGCACCCTAAAACCACACATTAATATCATCACCTACTTTCAGGGTCCCATCTCCAAATTTATAGTCACATTATGAGGTACCTGAGGTTAGGGTCTCAAGAAACAAACTTGGGGGAAACACAGTTCAACCCGTAACTTACAGGAACTGTGGTCACACTAACATTCAAACTTTGGTGCTTCTTAAAAAAGCACTGGTGAGGTGCTCTGTGACAACCTCCCAGTGGTGGGATGGGGTGGGGGGTTGGGGGAGGTTCCAGATGCAGAGGACATATGTATACTGAAGATCCCCTGGAAAACGAAACGGCTACCCACTCCAGTATTCTTGCCTGGAGAATCCTATGGACAGAGGACGCTGGCAGGCTACAGTCCATGGGGTCCCAAAGAGTCAGACACAACTGAGCCACTAACACACAACACAACGGTTGATTCATGTTGTCATATGGCAGAAGCCAGCACAATATTGTAAAGCAATTATCCTCCAATTAAGAAAAAAGAGCACTGGTGAGATTTCCATGGTAGTTTCATGGTTAAGACTCTGAGCTTCCATGGAGAGGGTGCAGGTTCAATCCCCGCTCCGGGAACTCAGTTCAATTCAGTCATTCAGTCACGTCCAACTCTTTGTGACTCCATGGACTGCAGCACACCAGGCTTCCCTATCCTTTGCCATCTTCCGGAGCTTGCTCAAACTCATGTCCATTGAGTCGGTGATGCCATCCAACCATCTCACCCTCTGTTGTCCCCTTCTCCTCCTGCCTTCAATCTTTCCCAGCATCAGGGTCTTTTCAAATGAGTTAGCTCTTCGCATCATGTGACCAAATTATTGGTGCTTCAGCTTCAGCNGCCATCCATCTAATCTGACTGTCTCTCACTCCTTGTTCTTGGAATTTGCAGGAAAACAGCTCTGTCTGGAATTTCAAATGAGCAGTAGATGCTGAGTCAGCATTGATTTGCCATATCAGATTTTCTTATGAGTCCGATGAGACAGGTCACCAGCCTGTTAGCTACCATGCAGAGCTGCAAACGCTGCATCAGGAAGAGAAGCTGCCTGCCCCCATGCATACACAGGAAGTCCCAGATAGCACTAGTGGTAAAGAACCCACCTGTCAATGCAAGAGATGCAAGAGACACAGGTTCGATCCCTGGGTGGGGTTCGATCCCCTGGAGAAGGAAAATGGCAACCCACTTCAGTATTCTTGCCTGGAGAATACCACGGACAGGAGCCTGGCGGGCTACAGTCCATGGGGTCACAGAGTCAGACATGACTGAAACGACTTAGCATGCAGCATGCATGCACACAGGGACTGTGTGTCGAGGGCAGTGAGAAAATTCCCTCATTTTCCATGCCATTCCTCAGAGACCACTTTCTCTGGATGTAAATAGTCCCAAGTTAGAATGATGGGTTCAGGACTTCCCTGGTGTTCCAGTGGCTAAGATGCCATGCTCCCAATGCAGGGGGCCCAGGTTCAATCCCTGGTCAGGGAACTATATCCCACATGTCACAACTAAGAGTTCACACGCTGGAACTAAAGATCCCGCCACCACTAAGACCTGGCACAACCAAATTAGTACATAAAAATAAATATTTCAAAAAAATAGAAAAGAACGAGAGGATCTGGAAGTGGGAAGGGAATGCCTGGCAGAGCTGTCCTTTATCAGGGAGTAAACCAAGTCTGCTCCTGGATGTAGGTGGGGGAAGAACATAAATAGAAAAGAAATTTTGTCTACACTTCAGGGCAATGTCCATGAGCCAGCCAGATCCTAACAGGACAATGCTTAACTGAGGCAACTCTCTCCCCACCCTCAGCATTCCCCTCAACAGCAGGTTTTGTGGACACTCCATGCCAGAGCCAGGACGGAGGGGTGGGCAAGACAGGGCCCTGGGGTGCAGCATTTCCCGAACAACCGCCCTGCATGTGCACAACCCCTAGTACCTCCTTACAGGTGACGCTCCAGTCTCCCCAGTGACACAACAAAATGCTGCAGGGGATTATTTATTTTTCTAAATATTGTTTATTTTTGGCCTGCCCTAGGTCTTCGTTGCTATGTGTGGGCTTTCTCTAGTTGCAGCGAGCGTGGGCTACTCTTCACTGTAGTGGGCAGGCCTCTCACTCTGGTGGCTTCCCTTGTTGTGGAGCGTGGGGTCTAGGGTTCGGGGGCTCAATGGCACGTGGGCTTAGTTGCCCTGAAGCATGTGGGATCTTCCCAGATCAGGGATCGTACCCGTGTCCCCTGCATTGGCGGGCAGATTCTTAACCACTGGGCCACCAGGGAAGTCCAGCAGAGGATTAGTTAACAAGACCAGGGCATCCACGTGCCATGAAGATGATGGACAGGCTGAAGTTGCTCTCAAGTCTAATTCTGCAAACCATCACAAAAGATGGCAAAGGAAATGGAGAGGAAATGAATCTGAGGGTGTCTGCATCCCAATTCTTATGGATCTGGCCGCTGGTCTCATGGGAGCAGCAGAAACTCCTCTGCTTCCTTCACTGTGGTTCCCACCGTTACTTTGCAATTTGGGGGCATCGGAGCTGGATCAATGGGCAGCCTGCATTCTACCACCTGCCCCGGCCGGGTCCCCGGCCTGCCAGCATGAGGCAAGTCATGTGACTTCTGTGAGCTCTGCCCAGCTCATCTGAAAACATGCGTAATCCTACAGGGATACAGCACAAGTTATTATGAATGTCAGAACACCTGTTAAAAGTATTCTCTTGAAAACGCAAAACACAATAGAAGGGATAACAATTGCTATTTGCTGTTAATCACTTACAGTTCAGCAGCAACTCTCTTCTTTTCTAGCTAGTCATTTCCATAGTTTTTTTTTTCCATTATTTTTTTAAAAATATTTTCTTATTTGGCTGCATCAGGTCTTCATTGTGGCACACGGGCTCTAGAGTGGGAAGACTCCCAAAGCACAAGGGATCTTAGTCCCCCAACCACTGCATCCCCTGCATTGCAAGACAGATTCTCTCTTTATTTAAAATTTTTTATTTATTTTTGACTGTGCTGGGTCTTTGTTGCTGTGCAGGCTTTTCTCTAGCTGCGGTGCGCAGGCTTCTCACTGCAGTGTCTTCTCTTGTTATGGAGCGCAGGCTCTAAGGCACGTGGACTCAGTAGCTGTGGCTCCCAGGCTCTAGGGCACAGGCTCAATAGTTGTGGTGCATGGGCTTAGTTGCTGCAAGGCATGGGGATCTGCCCAGATCAGGGATGGAACCCATGTCCACTACTCTGATAGGCGAATTCTTTACCACTGAGCTACCAGGGAAGTCCACAAGTCAGATTCTTAACCACTGGACCACCAGGGAAGTCCTTTTGTTCCCACTTTAAATCGCAGTTCCCTTGTTTGAGGTTGTAGGAATTAAGAAAGCAAGCCCTGGAGACTTTGATGGAGACTTTCAACCCACATTGTGTTTGTTTTTTTTTTTATGTTATTTCCTGTTTGTATTTACCAAGCTTATTTAATCCATTGTGTTGAGATAATAGAACTTGACCGCCTTCATCATGGGACCAGAAAACAAGGAGGAAATGCAGGCTTCATCCATATTAACTTTAGGGTAAAGGGGGGCTCAAACTAGAGCAAATGATATGCTCGAGATTTATGAGAAGTGCCTTATACAAAGTCCCAACACTCAGTTCCATTCATTCAACTACCTTTTCTCATTCACTAACCTTCCAGAAGCTCTAAGGATTTTGCTGGTCATTATTAGGCTTAAAGAAGGAACTCCAAGCTGCCCTCCAAGGAAGACCTAAGGGTAACAGAGTTGGTGAGGCTTCTCCAGAGAAACAGAACTATTAGGAGAGATGTAGATATTGATATAGGCTTCCAAGTTGGTGCTAGTGATAAAGAATCTGCCTGGTAATGCAAGAGACGTGGGTTCTATCCCTGGGTCAAGAAGATCCCCTGGAGTAGGAAATGGCTACCCACTCCAATATTCTTGCCTGGAAAATTCCATGGACAGAGAAGCTTGGCAGGCTACATACAGTCCATGGGATCTCAAAGAGTCAGACACGACTGAGCGACTGAGCACACGCATATAGATATACAGTAAGTCCCCCACATATGAACCTTCAAGTTGTGAACTTTCAAAGATGAGAATGTTTGTTCGCAAGTCTGATCACATCAGTTAGTTCATATGCCTGGCATGCATTGTCACATGCATGCATCCTCCACAACTGGTTGTACTTTTGTGTACTTTACTTATAGTACTGTATAGAGTACAGCAGTAGGGGATCTTTATTTCAAGCCCAGGAAGTCAAGAAGCAAGCGTAAAAGTAGCTAGGTGTGTTAGTTAGGTACTTAGGTTAACTCAGACGGGCTTATGAACAAATTGGATTTCTGAATGTGCTCTCATAATGAAACTTATTTGAATGTAGGGGGCTTACTGCAGATATAGATTTAGATTTATATAGGGAGATAGGGAGATTGAGAGAGTGATTCATTACAGGAATTGGCTCACATGGTTATGGAGACTGAGAAGCCCCACCATCCACCAGCTGCAAGGTGGAGACCCAAGAAAACTGGTGAGTGATATAATTCAAATGGAGACCGAAGGCTAAGAACCAGGGACCCAGTGGCTTAACTTCCAATCCGAGGGCTGGAAAAGATGAGATAAGAGATCGCAGATGAAGCAGGCAGGCAGAGAGCAAAATGGGGTGAATCCTCCTCCCTCTCCTTTTTGTTCTATTCAGGCCTCCATGGATGAAGTGATGCTCACCGGCACAGAGAGGGCCACCTCCTTTGCTGAGTCTACTGACTGAATTGCCAGTCTCACTCAGAAACACCCTCACAGGCACACCCAAAAATAATGTTTCATCTGGACACACCACGGTTCTGAAGTCAACAAAGCAGAGGAAAAGGGTAAGGATTTCCCTGCTCGGCACCTGGGATGCTGTTTTAGCTGGAACTATGGGAATATCTGGTTTCCCTAGTGCCTCAGATGGTAAAGAATCCACCTGCAACAAGGAGACTCAAGTTCAAGCCCTGGGTGGGGAAAATCCCCTGGAAAAAGGAATGCCTACCCACTACAGTACTCTTGCCTGGAGAATCCCTTGGACAGAGAAGACTGATGGGCTACAGTCCATGGGGTCACAAACAATCAGACATGACTGAGGGACTAACACTTCACTTTCATGGGAATATCTGAAGAAATGCATGTTAGGGACAGAAAATGGCCTGTACAACGACCCTAGGAATGGAATCAGCTCAGTCTAAGGAGCAAATATGACAACCAAACCAGGAAGAAAGGAGCCAGAACTCAAGGGGCCTTGTTGGCCCAGATGAGAAGTTTGGATCTTATTACAAATATAGTAGAAGTCTATTTGTAGGGTTTTCAGTGGGGGCAAATCACATGATTTAAACTTCAGGGAGAGCCAAGACTCTGTTTCTCAATGGTTTCCCCAAGACTATTTTTAGTAGTTTCCAACCATATATATTTTTTAATTAATTTATTTACTTTTTGAGAGTGCTGAGTCTTTGTCACTGCATGCAGGCCTTCTCTAGCTGTGGTGTGGGAGCTTCTCACTGCCGTGGCTTCTCTTGTTGCAGAACACAGGCTCTAGAGCACACGGACTCAGCAGTTGTGGCACATGGGCTTAATTTCTTCACGGTACATAGGCTTAATTGCTTCACAGCATGTGGAATCTTCCCAGACAAGGGATCGAACCCATGTCCACTGCACTGGCAGGTGGATTCTTAACCACTGGACCACCAAGGAAGTCCTCCAAACAGTTACTGACCTGAACAGACTTTGTGCATTCTGCCAACACCAGCCATGTGACCTTAGCCAAACCTCTCCACCAACTAGTCTCCCGCAGGGTCATCTTTGCTCTTAGTAGGCATGAGCCCCATATTTGCTGGATGAAGATTCGGGGTCAGCTGATGGTAACAGGAAGTCAGTGGATAATGACTAAGGTGCTTCTCAGCTCCAGCGCATGCATGAGTCTATGACCTCAAACTGCTGAAATGGCCTGGAGTTATCCAAGCTTCTCCTAATACTCGGTTCCAATTGGGTTATTACAGCCCATTTCTCTCTGAAATGACCCACACCCCTCCCTCCAGTCTTAGCCACAAAGGGAAAATTAACAGTAACATAAAAAGTTAAGAAGGTGAGAGAACATTATCACTCTTGTCAACAATAAAATCTGCTGCTGATCTTCAGTTGTGAAGACAGACACATCTATTATTTATAGAATACAGATGGTTAAATATTAAATACTGGAGCCCAGGACAGCATAAGGGTAAAACCAAGAGTGTGAACTTGTCAAAATCGTAAAAATGGTAAAACTCCTTGTTAGGGTGGAGTGCACCTACATTTATGACCACTTTTATTGCACTACAAATTAAGGAAGGGAAACCTATGATGTGTCAATTTCAAGTTCTAAGTGATATGCATTATCTTTGGGATGGTATTTGTTTGACTCTGCTTCACAAATAGCTACTAAGCCCACTTGTTTCAACTATTAATTATTTTGGCCAAAAAGGAGCTCAAAGATAAGGTTTTCTTCCTTATTTACCACACAAGGGAATAACAGACAAGTAAAGCATTTTATGAGTTGGCAATTTTTCTTGGAATTACTAGCACATCTGATCTAATATTTGCCCAAAGGTTTGTGTTAATAAAGGCAAAGATACTTCTTAAAAATCTTAAAAATTACCCATGAAGCCAAACATCTTAATTTTTATATGATTTTGACATCTTTCAATTTATCCTAATGTATTTCTGGCCTGAATTTTTCATGCAAATTAAAAAATTTGAACCATTGCCATTCATTCCATAATACAAAGTAGAATACCATGAGATCGGTCAGGGTCTGAGCAACCCACTCAGCGTGCCCCTAGAGCTCACAGGTGTAAAAACTTGATTCCTTAATTTACTGCTCATAATAAAATGATTTTCCTTCTTTTTACAAAGAAGAGTTGCACATCCAGTTTGCTTTTCCCTTTGAAAAAATGTGTTGAATTTAGCCAAAGAATTTCCAGCGAAGCACTTAATTCTGTCCATTAAAATAGACCATCTTTTGTTTACTAAGTGCTCAGCAGGGATTATGCAATAAATTATCTTCCTCAAAAACTTGCTGATAGACATCAATATTTGCATTGATTGTAATGTTGAAGAAGTAAATCCTTAACAGTTCTGTTTTAGGAGGAAAGGAAACCTATGACTTAACTGTATAACAATTTAACCTTGATTATCCCTTTTTCTGATTGAATGCCGTACAATGATATTAAATTCAAAAATTAATCTAGCCTGCAGGATGGATAATTAGTCAAAACCAGGGAAAAGTCACAAGAAATTAACAATGAAATCAATTCCTTGATTGTGCGTCACATCTCTTTCTCCTGGGCGTTTTCAGGCAGATTTCCAACGTGAGCTCATTGCCGCCTTCTAATTCTGCTGAAGCTATATTACAGAAAGATCTAGACTTTTCCTTTGCGAGATGGGAAAACTGAGGTAAGGCAAAGTTCTATGATGACAGAAAGGAAAGAGAGAAGAAATGATTCAGAAAGACACTGGGGAGTAGGAAAGAGTCAGTGTTCAGAGTGGCTGAGGTGACCCAAACAAGAGGAGAGTGAATGCCAAGAGAACAGCAAGAGAGGAGAGAGATGACCAGTCATATACTCACAGGAATTTAAAGCAGGGACTGATTTAAAAAATAATAATAACAGAGTAGATATATGTGCATGTATAACTGAATCACTTTGCTGTATACCTGAAACTAACACTTTGTAAGTCAATTATACTTCAATTAAAAAAAAAAAGCAGGCACTGAAACAAATCCTTGCATGCCAATGTTCCTTGCAGCCCCAAAACTAAAACAAAAGATTTTTTTTTATGTAGTATATACATACAATGGAGTGTGTTACACACTCAGTTGTGTCCGACCCTTATTTGACCTCATAGACTGTAGCCCACCAGGCTCCTATCCTTGGAATTCTCCAGGTAAGAATATACTGGAGTGGGTAGTCATTCCCTTCTCCAGGGGATCTTCCCAACACAGGGAACGATCCCAGGTCTTCTGCATTGCAGGCTAATTCTTTACCATCTGAGCCACCAGGTAAGCTCCAAATATACAATCGATTTCAGCATAAATGGGAGGAAACTCTGACATGTGGTACAATATGGATGAACCTTGAAGACATCTTGCCAAGTCAAATAAGTCAGTCACAAAAAGACAAACTCTGTGTGATTCCATCTACACGAGGTACGCAGAGTAGTGAGTTCCAGGGGCTGGGGAAATGGGGCGTCATCACTTCATCATTACAGATTTTCTTTCCGGTAATAAATGTTTTGGAAATTACATGTATACAAAATTATGTATATATGTATACAATTGTATCAGATCAACATTTTGTACACATTCAATTCAGTTTGGTCGCTCAGTTGTGTCCAATTCTGCAACCCCATAGACTGTAGCATGCCAGGCTTCCCTGTCCTTCACTATCTTCCAGAGCTTACTCAAACTTTGTCTGTTGATGCCATCCGACCATCTCATCCTCTGTTGTCCCTTTCTCCGACTGCCTTCAATCTTTCCCAGCATCAGGGTCTTTTCCAATGAGTCAGTTCTTTGTATCAGGTGGCCAAAGTATTGGAGTTTCAGCTTTAGCCTCAGTCCTTCCAATGAATATTCAGGACTGATTTCCTGATTAGGATTGTACACCTTAATACTTTGTGTACCACAACACTTTGCATACAATGTTATATATTAATTATATCTCAATAAAAAATAAAGCAGGGGATTTTTAAAAAGCAGCTAGGAATCAAGCAAGCAACTGTCCAATTTGGAGCAGGAAAGCAGAGAGCTCCAGGAGGATGGTCTCTGGTGAGAATAGATGGTGTAATAGAGCTTGAAAAAGAATTGAGAATAGGATTAAGACAAGCCATGCCAAAAAAAGAAAGTGTTGGGCGGGGGGCGGAAATGGTGATCAGGCCTTCCAAAGAAGACAATAAAAAGTACATAAGAAATTAAGGTTGAAAAATGAAGCAAATAAAATATGTCATCATTTTAAGCAACCCATGGAATATGATAATAATATTTTTGTATTCGGAAAAAAGGCACGGAGTTCACTCTTAGGACATGCATCAACCCTCCTAAATACATTATTGGAATGTAAAGGCATTCATTGGTTGTTTTGTTTTGTTTTGTTGGCCTTTGTTGCTGTCCTCAGGCTTTTCTCTAGTTGTCCCAAGTAGGGGCTACTCTCTAGTCACGCTGCATATTCTTCTCATTGCAGTGACTTCTCTCATTGTGGAGGGTGGGATCTAGGATGAACAGGCTTCAGTAGTTGTGGCGCACCGGCTGAGTTGCCGCAAGGCATGTGGAATCTTCCTGGACAAGGGATTGAACCTGTGTTCCCTGCATTGGCAGGCAGATTCTTAACCACTGAACCACCAGGGAAATCTCCATTCATTGTTTTTTAACTTTTCATTCAAACTGCAGACAGCACACAAAAGTTTGCTGTGTCCTCAGGACAGAATACAAACATCACCAACTTTGATGTTCTGAAAGTATAGCTAAAATATATTAACAAGGAAAAGGGGAGGGAAGGCAGAAAGTAAAAAATCCTTATCTGATAAAATAGATGTGGAAATGAAATTGTGGCAAGCTGATGCACAAAGAAACAAGAGATAAGCCCATTATTTAAAATTAGAAAAAGTGGACTTCCCTGGTGGATAAGAATCTGGCTGTCAACACAAGGGACACAGGTTTGATCCCTGGTCCAGGAAGATCCTTCATGCCATGGAGCAACTAAGCCCACGTGCCACAACTTCTAAGTCTGCACTCTAGAGCTGCCACTCCTGACCCCACATACCCTAGAGGCTCCAAAGAGAAGCCACCACAGTGAGAAGTCTGAGGACCACACTGAAGAGTAGCCCCTTCTTGCCCCAACTAGAGAAACCTCGTGCATGGCAATGAAGTCCCAGAGCAACCAAAAATAATTTTAAAATTTTAAATTAAAAAAAAAGTTAGAAAAAGAAACCAATAGAAGAACTTTAAATAATAATATAAATACCAAACATTAGGAAAAGAAAGCTCAACAAAGGAATCAAGAAGAAATAGGAAATATCAACAGACTGATAATAAGTAAAAAACTGAATTAGTAATTAAAAACTTGCCCCCCTGCCCCTGAACACATGCACAAAAGCTTAGGTTTAGTTTCTTCACTGATGAATCCTGCCAAATGTTCAAAGAAGAACTGATACCAGTCCCTCACAAACTCATCCGTAAAAATAAAGCAGGTAACATGTCCCAACTCATTCTATGAGACCAGTGTTCTCTGACCACCAGACCACCTTACCTGTCTCCTGAGAAACCTGGATGCACTTTAAGAAGCAACAGTTGAAACCAGACATGGAACAACTGACCTGTTCAAAACTGGGAAAGGAATATGTTAAAGCTGTATATTGCCACCCTACTTATTTAGCTTACATGCAGAGTACATCATGTGAAATGCTGGGTTGTATGAATCACAAGCTGGAATCAAGATTGCCAGGAAAAATGTCAACAACCTCAGATTTGTAGAAGGTACCATTCTAACGGCAGAAAGCGAAGAGGAACTAAAGAGCCTCTTAGTGACAGTGAAAGAGGAGGGTGAAAAAGCTGGCTTAAAAGTCAACATTCAAAAAACTATAATGATGGCATCTAGTCCCATCATGTCATGGCATAGAAGGAGAAAAACTAGGAGCGACAGATTTTCTTCTGTTGGGCTCCAAATCACTGCAGTTGGTGACTGCAGCCATGAAAGTCAAAGATGCTTGTTTCTAGGAAGAAAAGTTATGACAAACCTAGATAGTGTATTAAAAAACAGAGACATCACTTTGCAGACTAAAGTCTCTATAATCAAAGCTATGGTTTTTCCAGCATTCATGTATGGATGTTTTGAATTGATGTTTTCAAATTGTGGTGCTGGACAAGACTCTGGAGAGTTCTTGGGACTGCAAGGAGATCAAAATCATCAATCCTAAAGGAAATCAACTTTGAATATTCATTGGAAGGACTGATGCTGAAGCTGAAGCTCCAAAATTTTTGCAACCTGATGTAAAGAGTCAACTCATTGGAAAAGACCCTGACACTGGGAAAGACTGAGGACAGGAGGAAAAGGGGAAGACAGAGGACGAGATGGCTGGATGGTATCACCGACTCAATGAACATGAATTTGAGCAAACTCTAGGAGACGATGGAGGACAGAGGAGGCTGATGTGCTGCAGTCCATGCGGCCGAAAGAGTCTAACAGGACTAAGCAACTGAACAACAACAACAACAAAAAAAAAGATGCAAAAATCCTCAACAAAATGCCAGCAAATCAAATCCAGCAATTTTCCTGGTAGTCCAGTGGCTAAGACTGCTTAGGAAACTAGCTCCCACATGACACAACTAAGACCCACCACAGCCAAATTAATATTAATTAAAAAAAAAAACTTAGGGTTTTTTTAAAAACAAGGATTATATGACCAAATGGGATTTATTCCAGGAATGCAATGTTGGTTTCACATATAAAATAAATCAATGTAATACACTGTGTTGATAGACTAAAGGGCCAAAAGTACACAATCCTCTCATAGACACACCAAAAAAGCATTTAACAAAATCCAACACCTCTCCAGTATTCTGGCAAAGAGTCGGACACGACTGAGAGACTTTCACACACACACACAACACTCTTTCACATTAAAAGCACTTAACTAACTAGGCATAGAAAGAAACTTCCTCAACTTGAAAAAGGACACCTATGGAGAGTCCACAGTTAACATCATACTTAATGGTGAAAGACGAAACATTTTCCCCCTACAACTGAGATAAGAATAGCCACTCTTAACACTTCTATTCAACATTGTACTGAAAGTTCTACCCAGGGCAATTAGGTAAAAAAAAAAAAAAAAAAA